>JAJJMA010164971.1:0-12097 GCA_023529015.1 Papaver nudicaule | reverse complement strand
CCACCTCCAGACCCTAATTCTCTATCCATACCATCACCATCACCATCACCATCACCATCACCATCGCAACACCCTAATTCTCCTCTTGTTCCGGCTTTATTTGTTTTTGGAGATTCTTCTGTTGATTGCGGAACCAATAATTTCTTGGGTACATTTGCTCGTGCTGATTTAGTCCCTTATGGCAGAGACTTCGATACGCATACTCCTACTGGAAGATTTTGTAATGGAAGAATTGTTGTCGATTATCTTGGTAAGTAATACCCATTCTTTTTTTAGGGTTTCTTGATTTGAGAATTTACTGTGATTTTGTTTCTTGATCTGTATTTTCTTGCAAGAACCAGTTTCCGATTTTTCAGCTTTTCTTGAACTTAAAAAGAATCTGTTTATGATTTGTTCAAAAGCTTGACTTAATTCTAAAGTGGTTTTCATGAATCAGCGTTACAATTAGGACTACCATTTGTACCTGCATTTCTAGGGCAAGATGGATCAGTTGAAGATATGATACAGGGAGTGAACTTTGCTTCTGCAAGTGCTGGCATTATTTTCTCAAGCGGATCTGAACTGGTAAACATTCTTGTCTCTCTCTTTCAAATTGCACTTCAGATTGTTGATATTCCAATATGAGTGTTGAACTTCGTTTGATGCATATCAGGGTCAGCACATTTCATTGACACAGCAAATTCAACAAGCAATGGATACCTTTCAGCAGTTCATATTAACCCTAGGAGAGGAACAAGCAAATGCAATAATCTCAAAGTCCATCTTTTACCTCTCAATTGGAAGCAATGATTTTATACATTTCTATCTGCGCAACGTCTCTGGAGTTCAAGCACTGTATTTCCCATGGGGTTTCAACCACCTCTTAGTTTCAATTGTAAAACAGGAGTTGAAGGTACTGACATCAAACTTAGTTCAAGTTTTGATGTACCATTGTTCTTTAGGAAGTTTACTCATTTGAAGGTTATTGATGGTAAATGCAGAACTTGTACAACGCTAACGTAAGAAAAATTGTGGTGATGGGTTTGGCTCCTCTTGGTTGCGCTCCTCATTACTTGTGGCAATACAGCAGTAAAAATGGAGAATGTGTGGAGGAAATAAATGACTTGGTAATGGAGTTCAATTTCGCCATGAGATTCATGGTTAACCAACTAGCTCACGAACTCAGTGATGCAGATATTACCTTTTGTGGTGCTTTCGAAGCTTCCATGGATATGACAAATAACCGTGAACGTTATGGTGAGATGTCAGAACCTGATAGTTGTTATTTTCTTCTATTTGTTTGGTTTGAAGAGATTTACCTTTACATTACAACAAGTTTTTTACACCAACTCTAATGTGCAACTTTGGTTTTGAATGTAGGGTTTGAAGTAACAACTGAAGCTTGTTGTGGGTTAGGTCCGTATAAAGGATGGATGATGTGCCTTGCACCGGAAATGGCTTGTGATGATGCATCAACTCATCTGTGGTGGGATCAGTTTCATCCAACTGATGCTGTAAATGAAATCCTGGCTGGTAATATCTGGTCCGACCAACACATGAAAATGTGTTTTCCTACGAATTTGCAGGACATGATTTAACTGAGAGAGCTTCACAACCAGACAACCTCTGAAAGCCTCGAAAATCAGAAGGTGCAGAAATAAGGTCGCAGATAATTCAATCATATTTTTGCCAATTATGGATTTCACGGTTTCTTTCTTAATCTGTCTGTCCAACCAACTTGTATGTACAACAGATGTGTATAACTGCGCAGTATAGAATTTTGAATTCAGCTTACAAGTAACTAGTAGTCAATTACTGACAATGAACTACGGGTTTGTTTCTGTTGATACACATGTTATAAGTCGAAACAACCTGTGGATGAAATTACTAGTTTGTATAGATTCAAAGAGGTAGAGTAACAGAACTGAATCATATATATGCCTCTCCATGTCTTACATACAATTGGATGAGATTCTTTTCGTGTAAAGGTTTAACACCTTATCTACAATAAATACCATCAACTGAAATTGCTTTGATTACCTTTGCAGAGTTGTGGTGTTTCTTCAATTTGCTTCCTCTATAATATAATATAGTTACAAAATTCTTGAACTTGGGATAACGGCTAAATACCATTATTTTATATGCCTAGGTTACGTTCCCATATCTGAATCTTCAACTTCAGAGTTCAGCACAAAGCTGGGAAATGCCAAGGTTATGTCCCTGTAAAATGTAGCAAGTAATCACAAAAATGTCAAACACAAATTTCAAAACGTTGTATTGCCGGAAAATGTACACAAACGTCAGAATTGAAAAAATTAGAATGTGGGGGCTCACTTTAAATATGGAAGTGTCATGTTCTTTATCAAAGATGGATTTTTTGCCACAAAGTCTTTCCATTCATTTGGATCAATTTTCCCATCCCCATTTGAATCAGCATCAACAAAAGTCTGCATGGTTAAAAACAGATGAATAGTTATAACTGAAACACATAAAGTGCAGTTTGCAGAGACTTCGAATGCACAGCACCTTATGGACAATTTGTTCAACAACTTCATCTGAAAGGACAAGATCTGATTCATTCAAAAGGGCCAAAACCATCTCCTTTAACTGACAAAGATGAAAGAATAGTGGAATGTAAGTTGGAGGACCAAAAAAAAAAATGAAAATAGGAAAAAATTTAAGTTTATGGAATTGGCAAACTGAATTCTACAATGCACTAAATGTGATATTTCACAATAAAATATGAGGTCAGTAGGTAGTTTATGCTTACCTCTTCACGCTCAATGAAGCCGGTCTGTCTTAGATCATACAATCTGAATGCAACTGCAAAAAGATCCTTTCCGATATTAGTAGGCTGTAAATTGACTTGAAATTATTTCTGTGAATGATCGACAATCTTTGCAAACTCATTACTCATGCATGAAATGGAAACAAATCACAAGTGTAAATGATGGTATCGTGACAATTTATCACTTACACGCAATTTTGTCTACTGCAGGAGTGTTAGGGTGAAAGATGCTTAATGATCTAACAAATTCTCCAAATTCAATAACCCCATTTCGCTTAACATCAAATGAATCAAATACCTGACAACACGAGTCAAAAAAATTCAGAAAGAGAGATTTTAAGAATAAATAAAAATAAATAAATCTAGCGCACCCTATCCGCAAAGAGATTCTTTCTGTTGCTATTTCTGAAGAGAGCAAGCTGGAATTCCTCCTGATACATGATATTGAATACAAAGTTAGCACTTCATAAATAGATGGAATAGCGGAACCTGTTCAGTACTTTCTCTTCTAGAGTTATAGATAATGAATGATAACAAGAATTAAAATTTCAGATTCGAAACGAAATATTTATCACCTTGTGAATTAGCCCATCATCGATAATGGAACTGCTTAGTTTTTTAAAAAGCTCAAATAATGCCTCTACCTCACTCACAGTAACTGCAAGGGAACACATTGAAGTGTTATTATTATATTACGGTTGATTTATGGTGGTGATGTTCTCTCTACTCTCTATGAAGATGGATCACTTCCAAAGTATCAGTATTTGTGTATATCGATATGCAACAACATGGCACTTCTGTTAGACCCCAGAGACCTTACCCGAATTGGGAACAAGTTGCATACAAACAAAACGTACACTTACACGGTGTTTCAGAAGAGAGGGTGTTGGGATCTTCGTATCCAGGGATGGACCTAGCTCTCTTTGATGAATGACCACAGCCCATAAAAGCAAGAATAACAGGAACAACTTGGACGATATTTGAAGAATTCCAGTCTCCTCTAATTATTGGAATCTGCACCTATCAATCTGTATGGAGAGAGAGATAACAGCTCTACAAATAAACATACCATTCAACGAAAACAATCAAAACGAGTAGCAAATCAAGGCTATGAAGCTTACATAGAGATAGTGGGTAGTGAATCTTCTGCGTATGAGTATGGCTCAACTAGTGGGAACTATGTTTGCATTATAGGACCTTGATGCTGTAAACGAAACAGGTTCCATTAATATACACTTAAAGAAAAAAGTGGGATCTTTTTGATGAAACAAGCCTCCAATATAAAAAGTACAGCACAACTGCATGATTGGATCTAACCTGTACCTAAAATGAAACCCAAAAATCAGAACCTAACCTAAACCATATTTTTAAAATTCAAATTCAGATCAGATTCTTGACATTTCTTTCTTTAAACCAGCCAGCTTATTCAATGCAATACAATTCAACAACAATAAATAACATCAGTAGTACACACATATGGCACATATCACATATTTGTAGTTGTTTTATCGTGACTTAAGGCATGAAAAAGAAAACAAGACTTTATGTGGGCAAGAGTACAGTCAGGCATCATCAATGAAGATTTCGTAATAACTAAATGTACGACATGAAAACTACCCAAAACCAGGAAAAAGGCAAAAAGAAAGAAAATAAATCTTATCTATCAAAATAGAGATTGAAACTTACTTACTTGTAAGCAAACCTCCTTAATTCTTCTTCTCAGATTTCGATTCCCCTCAAAACTCTCCTAAGTATTTATCTTTATCAGCTCCTACTGTATGAAAATTGTTATTTGTCTTCTTTTTGTATAGTCTTTGAAGAAGTTTTTTTTTTTTTTTTTTTTTTTTTTTTTTGAATTGTCATTTTCTGATTTTGTTTTCTCCGAAAGGAAACAAATATCTTTTCCTGTCCTCCCGTGTTTCTTTAATCCACGAGGGCGAGGCTGTTATTATATTATACTATTAAAACTTATCTTTCCACGTTTGGGTGCACGCTTAGTGATCGCACAGGGCGCGATCACCGTGAACAGTACCAATTGGGACAGGAAAATGGGGCCCCAGATTAGCAGGGGCCCAATTAGTATAGGGAGGCCCCAATTGGAACTGTTCACGGTGAGCGTGCATTCCATCTTTTGACTTTTAAAGATGAGATGAACAGCTTCCGCTTGTATGATATGGGTTTGGGGGCTGACGACGACGACCTGCAAACATCACTCTTCGTCGGTTCCTCTATGGAAACGAATCTATGTCATCCTTTTTGGTGCACGGAGCCCGGTTCTTGCATGAATATATGGCTCATAGTTGGGCATAGGACAAAAGGGAAATTTCACACTTTCTTTTGACATTAAAAAGGTTTTTATAAGATTTCAGAACTCTGGAGTGGAGACCTGACTATGAGAGTCGGACTCCTGGCCAACTAGGCTAGTCCCTGTTGGTTAATTTGGCACATTTGGTATGTTGCCTATTGTCAAAAGTCAAATGGATACGAAATTAGAAACCATGGGTACAAACAGCAAACAGTAAAGGAAGAAACAGTTCAAATCATGAGTGATCATTTGCAAACCAATACAGACTTACAAGTTACAACAGTATAAGAATATCGGACTGAATAATAAGCCAGGATTATATGTAGTCACTGTAATAGATTTGAAAATATATATATATACTTGGATGACTTCACCAGCTTCAAAAGATTATGAAGCCTAACATACAATCACTGTCACTTTTACCTTTTAACAAACAATGAAAATATAAGAATAGCGGAAGAAAAAAATGATGTTGAAGTGTTAGGTCTGAGTAGTCAACAGATGCAGTTCTGATTATCCTTTGATAGAACCACCTACCGACTACGGTGCTTAGTCAAAACAAGTATGTCTTTTCCCATTTCTGAATCTTACAGCTTACAAGAGTTTTTACAGCCCGTTTCTCCACTGTTATGACTCCTCAACTTCGGAATACAACACAAAGCTCGGAAATGCTAGAGTTAATTCCCTGAACAAGGTTAGCAAATCATATCGATTAATTAACAACTTATGTATAGAATAACAAATAGAGACACCAAGTTCTGAAATCCGAGGATATACAGGCCGGGGATATAAAAATTCATACTAGAATTATAGCACTCACGTCAAGTATGGAAGTGTCATATTCTTTATAAGAGATGGATTTTTTGCTACAAATTCCCTCCACTCTTCCAGATCAATCTTTCCATCACCTTTTGAATCCGCCTCAAGAAATGTCTGCAGAATGAAAAGAAATATCGTAACCCAAAACAAACATGAGTAAAATATGACACACCAAGAATTTGAATATCCCAGCACCTTATTGACAATTGTTTCAACTACATCATCTGAAAGTATAAGGTCTGATTCACCCAAAAGAGCCAAAACCATCTCCTTTAACTGAAAAAAAGGAAGAATCATATAAATTTGAAATGCTTTTTTCGCTCGCCTCATGAATAACTGGAATGAACGTCCATATATTAATTTTTGTTTAGCTCACCTCTTCCTGCTCGATAAATCCAGTCCCTCTAAGATCATACAATTTAAATGCAACTGCAGTTACACATTTCCCAAATTAACACTTCTGCAAATCATTACAAGGAAATTGTTCTACTCAAAACGAAGCTTACAAGCAATTTTGTCTGCATCGGGTGTGTTAGGGTGAAAAATGCTCAAAGATCTAACAAACTTTCCAAACTTAATAACCCCATTATGCTCAACATCAAACAAATCAAATACCTACAAAAAAAAGTTCAAGAAAAGATCATTCCTTTGAACAAAATGAGGAAGAGTACATACACGATGCTGACTGAAAGAAATTTTAAATAGAAAATATTAATGCAGCATCTAGTTTAACATCAGCTAGCCAAAGCCGCCTATGAGATCGACTTGTTCTTGTTGTTTATGTTGTCACTGATATTTGAACTTTCTAACAGTAGGCAGCATCAGGAATAAAATGAACCAAGTCACCTAATTTATAGCCAAAAAATGCAGAGAGGGGGGTTTTAGATGATTGCCACCAAAACAAAATGCTTTTATATCATTGAGAATTTGTTCGAGTATAATTAGATTTGAAGTGATGAAGTCTTATTTCTCTTAAGAGAACCAACTGAGTCAACTGACATATAAAGAGAATAGGCAAAAGGTAGGAAATACAAACCCTGTCTGCAAAGAGATTCTTCTTTTTGCTGTTTCTAAAGAGCGCGAGATGAAATTCTTCCTGTTCAATGAAATGAAATATAAGAAATCTTCTTATT
The DNA here is from genome assembly GCA_023529015.1 of Papaver nudicaule. NCBI lineage: Eukaryota > Viridiplantae > Streptophyta > Magnoliopsida > Ranunculales > Papaveraceae > Papaver > Papaver nudicaule. The sequence continues at coordinate 5,073 of JAJJMA010164971.1, read as the reverse complement.
CCCCATGCACTATTAGATGGACTGAGGGCAAATTTAAAGTAGGTTGCAGGTTAAAATTCTTATCCCATCGAATTTGCAGAGGAAATACCTTGTGAATAAATCCGTCATCAATTATTGAACTACTTAGTTTCTTAAATAGTTCAAATAATGCCTCTACTTCATTAACTGTAACTGCCAAGGGACAATAGAAGAACATTTATCACCCTAGCCTTATTAGAATTTCAGTAATTCTTGAAATCATACATGCGCGGCAGTAATGGGTTATATTTTCACTTACAAGGTGTTTCAGAAGCAAGTACAGCAGGATCTTCATATCCAAGTACTTTTCTAGCACTCTTCGAGTGATAGCATCCCATAAGAGCTAATTTAAAGTCTTTGAGAATACAAATAATGAAAGTGGTCGGTTCGTTGGTAGTCCTGCTGTTATCAATTACGAGACAGTGAGAGTAAGCCCTACATGACTGCATACATCAAACATCGGATTGTAAACTTAAAAAACTTTTCAATACAAAAAAAATTGGTGAATTATAAATTTGTCGAAGAATTTTGATAGACTAACTTGTGCAGTGGAGTTTATCATAACAATATCTTGTAGAATAAAATTCAAGAAAAATTTACAAATTAGAGAAAAAAAAGAAGCATTTAGTACTATTGTGCAGTCAACCTATGGATATTCAGAACTTTAGAAATATGAACTCATTAAGTTATTCCATACCTTCAAATTAAGTCACACTTACTGAAGACAAATCATTATTCTGTGTTTTTAACATCACCCTTTTCCACAAAACCACCGGAATCTTATAATCACTTCGGAAAATACAAAAAGACTCAGTTCACTTGAATTCTACAGATCAATAATCCTTAATCGTCGAGGAATAAGGATACTGGAACACATGACACAACCCCAAATCATACAATAATTACTGTCCAGTGAAGATCAAACTCTGAAAATGAATCAAACAATTCTGAACTTTGATAATTTTTTTGTTGCTTAAAAATAAAAACAAGAGAAAACATATAAAACTGAAAATTGAAATTTCTGTGTGTAACCAAATATTAATCCATTATTAATCAAATTATGAAAAAATAACAAAATGAAATAATTTGAACTTCACGAGAGAGAGAGAGAGAGGGGGATAGAGTTTACCTGGTATGTTGTTGGGCTGTTTCTCCTTCGATCCTCTTATCTCTTCTCTTTCGACTTGTTTACGTGATGTAGTGCTCCAAAGGCCGTTTCTTTCGTTTTGGTCTATAATCATTTTAAATAATTATGGTCAACTAATTATTTTACTATTCAACACTCTTTTTTATTTTTTTAATTTAAAAATATTAATTTGTGACAAGTTCACAGTATTTAGACTCATCATTGTTTTTCCCAACCGGAAACAAACTAATATAGCAATACTACCACCACTTGAATTAATATATATATAAATTAATAAACTAAACCCTGCCACGTGTCATACTGTACGACATCATTTTATTCAATTTTCTTTTGCATTGTCAAAAATAATTTTCAAAAATGAATTATACTCCAAAGGAAATCACTCCATTAAGTCTAATAGACACATAATGAGTGAGCCGGTGGAGCTTTCCTGGAGATTCTTAATCCTTGAATTAGGTTTTGGTTCTCCCGACCGGCTATATCAGCAGATAAAATTTCCGCACAAATAATGAAAACATAAGAGGATAGGGAGTCCCCTTATCTTATTCCTCGAGTGGGGGTGATAAAACCATGGGGAGTTCCGTTTACTTTGATGGAATACGTTATTGAGGAGATGCAAAGCATGATGTATTCAACAAAAGTAACTGGAAATCCAAGTTGCATGAAAGCTCGATGTATGAATCCCCAGTCCAAACTGTCATATGCTTTTTGAATGTCCAGTTTGATTGCGATCTTCAGGTCTTTGGTGGCATGCGAGGTTCTTATGTGATAGAACAGCTCGCCCGTTATAGCAATGTTTTCATGTATGGATCTTTGTGGGACAAAAGCACTCTGGTACGGGCTAATGATGAAAGGTAGCAATGGCCTCAGGCGATTCACCAGAATTTTTGCAATCACCTTATAGGTGACATTGCATAGTCCAATTGGTCTAAAATGCGACGGTTTGGATAGATGGTCTATTTTCGGAATTAAGGTGATGTTAATGTGATTCATCAACGGGTGAATGTAGAGATTACTGAAGAAATTGCGTACCATGGCAATGAGCTGCAAATGAGTTGTGTCCCAGAATACTTGGAAGAACTTACTAGTGAAGCCATCAGGACCCGGGGCTCGTTCAGATCCAATAGAGAATAAGGCATTCTTAATTTCCACGTCGGTAACTTCTTTTGTGAGTGAAGAGCATTGTCGATCTGTCAGCCTCGGTGTGATTGTTGAGAATAGATCTTCGTCTATGTTGGTACTAGGTGCTGAGTACTGCCTAGTGAAATGATCAATCAGTAGTTGGGGAATCTTGGTTGTATCAGTCACCCATTTGTTCTGGTCATCCCTCAACTGCTGAATGTTGTTACCTCCACGATGAATGGTGGCGGTCGTGTGAAAGAAGGTGGTGTTGTTATCTCCCGACTGTAACCATTGTATACGGGACCGTTGCTTCCAATATGTCGCGTGACATTGAAGCAAGGCCAGATGACAGAGGTGGAGATGTTTTTCTTGTTGTATCCAGTATATATTAAAGAAGCGCCAGTCTGTGTGGCGCATTGGTGTTGTGCTTGTATGCAAGGCAACAAACCGGACATGTCAACACTTACAGCGAATCCTGAATTCTTATTCTACATCGGCCGGTCAACATATCAATGCAGAGAAGTATACAATCATCCACCACCGACGCTAGATCAAGACTCGATCAACCGGCTGAAACAAATCTTCAACATGACGACCACATCGATCCCACTAATTTACCTTGGAGTCGAATTTAAACATGAACGATCTTCAGCGCATATTTATGCTCCATTACTCCAGCGGCTTGCACGAAAGGCGAAAGGATGGATGACTAAATGCCTAAACCCTGCAGGAAGGTTAGTTCTTATAAAAACGTCACTTACTCCCACGGCTAACCATTTAATGTAGACCCAACTTCTGCCTACCCATGTGGATGCCAAGATTGACCAGATCAGCAGAAATTTTTTATAGGGTCACGAAAAATCTGTAAGAAAGCTTCACACCATAGGATGGGATAATTTAACAAAACCGAGAGCACAAAGAGGGCTAGGCATCAGAAAAAGCGCCGAGCACAATAAGGCACTGCTGTCAAAGAGAATTTGGATTTTCAAAGACCAACCAGACTCCATCTGAGCCAGCCTATGCAATGCAAAATATTCGAAAGATAAAAGCATCTTCTTAGACGACATTCCCGGTACTTCCACACCAATCCCTCAATGGAATCAGCTTATCTCCCTAGTCCCGAGCATTAAACCTCACATATTCTTCCACATTGGGGATGGTGCAACCACACCTATCACTGCAAACTGGATTCCACAATCCCAACCCCTAGACACAAACCAAACCCATTCCTATCACTTTGTTGATGATCTAATTGACCCCTATACCCAGACCTAAGTTCATACCAAGTTGGAGGCACTTTCTCCCGAAATTGCTGCGAAGATCATCAACATTTACCTTCCTCGAGATCGACCCCCAGACAAGATCGTATGGCCGCACACTTCAACTGGACATTATTCCACCAGTTCAGGATATGCTTGCCTTGCTGGATTTCACAACCCACCTGAAAAAGCGGGGATACCGAGATACACCACCAACTTTTAGTTTTTGTGAACCTACTTGATTACAGTTGGTTGAACGCTCTCGTAAATCAATATTCAAACAACAACCTGAGTATAGTTCAAAGAACCAAACCCTAACAAGAACGTGGTTCTTGTAGATCTCAATAGAGATGGATTCACTCAAAGGTTATGAATCAACAAACTTGCAATTAAACTATATAGATCAGAGACAATATAATGCGGAAGGGAAAAGTAATGCAAGACACCAGAATTTTGTTAACGAGGAAACTGCAAACCTAGCAGAAAAACCCCGGGACCTCGTCCAGATGTGAACACCCTCAGTATTAACCGAATACAGACGCTAGCCTACTCTCAGACTTCGGACTGGAATGTATCGAGACTGAATTAGCCCTACAAGAAACTCTGCTACCAATGTGCTCCTACGTCTCTTGGCTAACGCAGAAACCTACTTACTTGATTCCCCTAGCTGACGTCCTTTACAGGCCTAGTAGTTGCTCCACTTCCCTTCGTGAAGACTAGCGCTACCCTGCCTCTAACAGGACGCCTAAAAGTATCCAAGTAATCAAACAAGAATACGATTGTGATTTCCTTTAGACTTAAAGTCAAGTTTAATGGAAATCGATATGTTGAATAGGGCTTATTGATCTAGCCTAAACAACTTTACCTCCAAACGCGTGACGAATTTAGTATGAAACCTAGTTCGTGAATATGCGTTGGGAACTTCTAGGATTTACGATTCAAGATCTACCTTACGAAGTTTCTATCAAATCTTGGTTGTGATAAGATTGAAAATATTCAATCGACCCAAGATACAGGATGGAATTTTACTTACGACCTGTGCTTCACGATCCTCAAGTGAAGTCTTTCAATAGTCGTAGTCCAAAGGACTTCGAGATGATGACCAACCTTTATGCAAGGATACACAGATGTGTAGAGGATTGAGATTGTATCTTGCAGAAGGTCATCTATTTATAGTGATCACCAAGGGAGGCTTTGATTAAAGTTTAAGCAACCTTGAGTAGGGCTCAAGCTAGTTCCGGAACTAAGAAGGTCCATAGCTTGAATACCCGTTCTCAATCTTCTATGAACTTTGGACTAGGCCAAAAGTTAAAGAAGACTCAACCTTGTTTGAAGGTTCGCGACTTCTGGTCCAATTCATGTTTGGATATCGCTTTGCAACTTCTGGTCCAAATACTTGTTTGAACATCGCTTGGATTAAGTTGTTGAATTCCATGGGCCAAGTAATGACGAGTCCGAGAACTAATCATGCCTAGACTAAAAGCTTCAATGATATGAAAGTTTGGAAGTTTTCTCATGGCTTATATG
>JAJJMA010164968.1:0-14413 GCA_023529015.1 Papaver nudicaule | reverse complement strand
GAACCAAAACTAATGAAACGAACTTATATCAAGAAACTTCGACTGATGTACTTTAGTGTGTTTTTTTCCTTCTGGATGGGTAATAACGGAGTGTTTAATTGTTAGAAGTAAGGGATCAGGTGAGTTTGATCTCAGATATTGGGTTCCATCCCCGACGGTTAATATTACTATTAGAGTTATGCACAGAAAAGTCAGTTCACGGTGGTGGTAGGTGGTAGACCTGGTGGTGACTTTACTTTGGTGGTGGGTAGACAAACACAATTTTGTTGATTTTAGATTTAGTTGGCGTGTTTCGTTTATTTCGGCGACACGTAGCGGGAGGATTTTGGGAGGAGAAAAACTTGGGAGGAGATTAGCATTTCCGTTTTTTTTTTGTTGAATGTTCGGTATAAATGAAAATGCTGACGGGTTATCGTCTCTTGTCAACACTTATGTTTTTCCACACTCCGCTAGAAGATTACGCAATATTTTCCTGAGTTTTGTCGAAGGTGGGAGGGTACGATTACGTGTCGGGTGTGTTTCCACGTTTAAATCTAGCAACAAAGAAGAGTGAAATTTTGCAAGAAATATCTGTGCGTGGATAAACTCAGGCCTGGCTCGCTTTATCAACATCCACTCCAGTAATTTTTCCTGCCTAAATTTGGCCCCATTTTGGAGTATTTGGCCCCATGAAAAAATAATTCCGGCGGTTGTTATATAGCAAAATCGGAAAACCCCTTATAATAGATGACTGTTTTACCCTTTCTCAATTAGTTGCTAATTACATGATTAGAGTCTAAACAAGATTAATTAGTCTTAACTCTCATATCAAAACAGTCATCAAAAATTATCAAACATTATCAACCATGAGAATCACCCAAGTTTTTTTTACCAAAATCTTGAATCTGAACAACGCACAATCGGTCTATATATATAGAAACATAAGCCGATTGTTTTTGGATTCTCGAACAATCGGTGCATATTATTACCAACGTAAGCCGATTGTTGTTACTCTGCCCAGGAATTTAACCAAATTAATCGGTGTATTTTTACAAACTAATAAACCGAATATAGTAACCGAAATCGTTTTATATTACGCTTATAAAGGACGATTGTGGAGCACAGGGAAAACCATTTACCTGATCAACCATTAATCGGTTTATCTCAGAGAAAACATCTAACGATGTAGGAAATCTATTTTTCTATCGGTAGGTAAAACCAAATTTATAGAACGATTATTTACTGCCACCATAAAATCGTTCGATATGTTCATTATTGTAAACCGATTCCGAACTGTTTTTGAGTAATATTAATCACGACTGTTCGATATCGTAAACCGTGTGACTTTAATTATGCCATTACACGTTATCCAACATACTTGCATGTATGCCAAGCGTTTTATTTGAAATAAATCCCAATAAATCTTAATAAAGGGCCTTTAGGTTTCTTTTGGGTTATAAATAGGTTAGGTTATTAGAGAGAAAGCATCAGTTTTTTTTTATTTCTAAAATCGTCTGAGAATTGAGACTAGAGAGATATAGAAGTTTTAAGGTTCAACAATGGCTGTCAAGAGTGATTTGCAGATTTTGTTGCAAAAAATGTATGCTGCTTTAGATGAATACAAAGAAGAGGAAACAGCGAGGGCTGAAAGGGAAGGTGTTGATCCTAAAAGAATGTGGAAAGTTGGTGGCTTCTTGGTGAGCATCCCTCATCTTAAGATGAAGGTCAGAGATAGTTTTGATTCTGTGTCGATTGAGAAAAAGTTGGTCCGCTTCTTTGTCGATCATTCTGAGGAGTTATCCCAACCCAATTCTCGTCTATGTCTTATTATTGGTGAGCAACTTTCAATCTATACGGATTCTCCTAACAAAGATTTAGGGGTTGTAGTCTTGGGTCCCAAAGTAATCACTGTAGGGAATCCTCCTATTCGAACTTTGACTACCCATATTGGAGGTTTGCCTGTATTTGGAATGGTTAGAGATGGCATGGTTGAAGCAACATCCGTTAAGGGAGAGGGAGGACATGCCTCGACTAGTGGGGTTAAAAGGAAGCACTAGAGGAGATGGTGAACAAGGGGTCTTTTTAATTTTATGTTTTATGTTGTTTTATGTTGTTTTATGAAGTGTTTTTTTGATTTTACTTGAGGGTTTGTTAGTTTTCTGTTCTACCAATTTAAGCAACAATTAAGCAACAATCGGTGTATCAGAAAATATTTTTCTAACGATTATGTTTGTTGTTTTCTATAATCGGCGTTGGAGTTTGTGATATTGTAACGATTATTGGTCCTGAAAAAACCAGGAGTAAAGTTGTCATATAATCGTTCTACATATATATCTAGATAAACCGATTATATCCAATAAAAACTGGCCCATTCATTGATTTAGGAAATTCAACACATGGTTTAGGAAATTCTAAAATTACATAATCTAGTAGCTCCAAACTAGCCTGTCATCCATTAATACTTCATCAATGAATCTCGGAGCACGTCTCTTCAACACGTTATAACACTTCTTGAAAGCGTATGGTTGTCGGCCTTGGCGTACTTCCCATATAACCGCGAATCTCGCTTTCTAAAATGAAAGAGTGAAAGAAAAGCATGAAGTTAGTATGCAAGAATCTAACAATGAAACAAGTACAAACATGTCTCGATACTCACTTTCCAACTACTAGATCGTTGGGGATGATGGTTAACCATTTCCATAATTCTAACGTACTCTCGCATATCCATCTTCATGTGATCGAATCGAAAGCTCAACATGCTTGAATTTCGTTGTTTTCGATTCCCGTTGCGCTCTACAAAGACTTCTTTGACCCTCTTCCAAAACATAGTGCGGAGTTCATTGGGTCGTTCACGTAGGACATACGCGAATGATTTCACTAGATCTAAGTCTTCTTGCGCGTCCCAATTGCCCCATTCCCCCATTATCTCCTATTGAATTGAAAAAAAAATAATGGAGAAAGAAGAAGTTCAAGTTGATATGGAGGGTATGTGTGTGGGGAGGTTCTCTTATATAGATGTGATCCCAATGGCTCTTTTTCTTGGGAAAACAATCAACAATCGGTATATATTGTGAACCAATTACGCCGATTTCAATGCTGGCCCAAATTTTAAATTAATATTCGGTTAATAAATAAGTCCACAAGAGCCGATGTTTAAACATTTAAAAGCAAATTATTGGACAATGAAGCATCGGTTACAATGAAGTCAACTGAAGGCCGATTGTAAATACAATCGGCTTACAAGATTAAATATAAACGCCGATTATGTCTACAAAAGATACTTTAACGAATTTAATCAACCAATATCACAGTTTGCGATAAAAATCTTGAGGAGACGGTAATGTTTTTCGTACTTGAAGATCTTCCCATTAATTCGTTGCCATTCTTTCAAAGCCCTAGCCAAAATTTCATCATCGCTATCATCCGAAAGTTGAGCTCGGATCAACTTAACCAACTGCATAAATTCGTCGACTCTTTTATGTATTTTTTTCCATCGAACTCCCAACGCATTACGATCTCGCACAACTTGGCTTCTAGGTTCATCAGCATTGAATTCTTCAGTGACAGTAGTCCACAATTGTGGATAATTCACTTTAACACGATTTCATTTCATTTCAGCAGGGGTCGGATAGAAGATCATATAGTTCTTACAAAGACATAAATCTTCTTCCAACGTAAATTTGGGACGTGGTTTAGGTCCATCGGGTAATGAGTCTAGAGGATTTATATAGGGTTTTCGAACCTTAGATGACGACGAAGAAGATGTTGTAGATGGTTTGCATCGTTTAACTACTGGGCTACCATAGTGTCTAGGGGGAGTAGGATACCATATCTTAAATGGAGGGGGAGTGAATAGAGGAGGTGATGTATCTGATTTTTTGGTGTAGTAGTAGTTATTGATTATCTCCCTAGTTATGTTTCGAGTTTCGGGTGGAGGAGAAGTTGGAGGCGTACCGGTAGAAGATGATGGTTTAGCCATTTTGGGGGTTGGAAACACTAAGAGTTCTTTATGTCCTTTTATAGATGAAAGTCCCAACGTCTATTTTTTCAAAAATCTGAGATCAATCGGCGTTAATTTATGGTAACAAACGCCGATTGTGGAGCACAGGAGTTTGAAACATTTGATTAACTATATTCGTTGTAAACAGACTTACAAATACAACGATTGTTTTTAATCGGCTAACAATGGATAGTGTATTAACCGATTATTATCCTGAAATACACTAACTACTATCACATGGTTATGGAACAAAATAGGAAGCATCAATACATGAACAAACATAACAACCATACATTCATAACCAGAAATTCAACGATTTAAGTCAACCATACATTCATAACCAGAAGTTCACCATCATAGATGTCGATAACATAAAATAAACTAGAACACACAATACCAAAACACATAATAAAATTCAACCAGTGAAACCAGTTCCAAACCCTGTTCGACTGCGGATTAGTTCCCAGCTCGGTCCGCCATTGGCCTCAACAAGTGGACGGAGACGTGCAACTTCAGCACAAAGTGTACAACCACAAGGGATAACATCCACAACCTCACCAATCCTCTTTCTTTTAAGATTACGAGGTGCTTGCGCTTGCCATTCATCATGATCGACAAATCTTTCGACTTGGGGAGGAAGAAAATCCCGATAATCCCTACGCAGGCCAGGAGAATTTTCCCCACGCAAATGTCGTGGTCGTGGAAGAAGAGGATCAATGTGTTCATCCCTTTGACGTCGTGTTTCAATCACGCGTGGATCATCCTCACGAATTGGTGCTGGAGGTTCATGGTAAAGCACAAGTGCAAGGTTCGATTCATCTTCACGAATTGGTGGTGGGGGAGGGCAGTCAATGAGTTCGTTCCTTTGACGTCGTGTCTCAATCACAAGTGCATGATCAGGGCGCATTGGTAGTGTGGGAGGTTGATAAATCACAAGAGCAAGGTTCGATTCAGCATCGCGAATTGGTGTTGGTTGACCACTTGATTCTGGTTCCCTGTTACATAAACACGATGGAAACGACTTAAAAATCTAAAGGTATTAAGAGATTAATCGGCCTATATACATTCATACATAAAACGATTTACCAAAATCGGTGCATGTATTTATTAATAAGAACCGATAAATAGAAATAAGTTCAAAACTTTCTGAGGGAACCAGAATCGGTAAACCTACAACCAATTATCTAACGATTACTTAAGTTTAACATATATGGACCTGTCATCCATAATCGGTGTTTAATATGCATATCATAAAACGATTTTGAAATGCCAGTAAAGGTTCAAACAATTCAGAGTTACAACAATCGGTATATAAAGTACTTAATGTGCAACGATTGTTGCTGTGAAATAATAATCGTTAGTTAATTTTAACACAGAAAAACGATTGTTGCTCGAGACCAACAACAGTCGTTATATATTTGCAACTACATACACCGATTTTGGGTGGAAATGAAGGGTTTCGATTCTGCCATTTACGTGTAGAAATCAATTACATTGTAACCATCTGTTAGTTTTACGTACTTGATTGTTGTCGACATAGTGTAAGCTTGCTTTGTTGATTTTGAGAATATGATGAAATTAGGGTTTGTTGAACTCAAAAAAAGAAAAGGTGTTATGAAAGTAGTAGAAGAAGAGAAGAACACATATATATATATATATGATTCAAATGAAATAGAAATGTGATTAAATCAAGAAACAGAAATAGTTCAAATTCCGGCCCTCGCTCTCTCCTCTGGGGTAAGACGACGAGCAGGAACCACAAATAGATAGCAATCACCCAAAGCAACCGCCCAACCATTAGGAGTACTTTTTACTGCCCATTCGTAAACATGTTCCTCCTTAGATGGCGTGGGACATGAACACATAATTTACATTCAAACCGCCATTCATCTTCTACCTCACCCACTCTTCTTCGTCCTAGATTACGAGGTGCTCTATTTGCAAAGTGATAATCACACACATTCATCCATGCAGGAAAATCTGCTCTATCGATAATTACAGAACTTGGTTCAGCGGTCCTGATGCAAAAGAAAAGAAAAAATTATAATCTAAGCTAAACAACTAAGAAAGGAAGTGGGTTTCGATTGTTACCTTTCGATATCCCTCGCGCCACCATTCTCAGCTGAATCCATCGAAGTTTCGAAAACCGATTACTCTATGTATTAAGCCTTAGCCACGTAACTGAACTGATGAGGTGATCAATAATCGGTTTATATATATCACTACATCTAACGTTTATTCTTCTTAAAAAACATAATCGTTCAATCCATAGGCAGTTATCCACCGATTACAAAACTACGTAACTTGCATGGAATTTTACATGAAGTGCTGATGATCAATAATCGGTTCATATATATTACTACATCTAACGTTTGTTCATCTTAAAAAACATAATCGGTATATATGTGATAAAACAGAAAACGATTGTTGCTAGTGAAGATGAACAATCGTTGGATATGTTGTTTTGGATCCAACGATTCTGGTATTATCAGCCGAAACAATTGCCGAAAAATCAGAGTTTCATGCAACCAAATCACGTATAATAAGCAACTAACATACTAAAAACGATTGAGATAAGATTACACACCTTTGACGAAGTTTCCGGCTTGATTCTCGAGTGGGCGGATTCGAAATTTTTGTTTTTGTTTTTGTTTTTGTTTGAGAGTGAAATGATTTTGGTTTTGGAAAGTTTTTTGGTTTAAATATTTTAGGGTTTTTTGATTAAGGTTAAGTTTACTATTTGGGGTGGGATTAGTTAGTATGATTAATTAGTAGTGAAGGGTAATATAGTATATTCCACCCCTGTGAAGACATCCCATAACAACTCACCCTGGATAGGTATAAAATTCTATGGGGCCAAATACTCCACTCTAGGGCCAAATTAAGCCAGGTAATTTTAGCACCCACTCAGCTAAAAGGACTGCAAAAGTTAATTAGCAAAGCAAACTTATCAAGATTTAAGCAAAGTAGTTACTGTTATCCGTGTCGTTTGTTTGTTTGCAAAGAGGAAGATAAGATCAAAGACTCGAAGAGAGAAGTAGAAGTAAAGTACAGTACAATTTAGTTACTAGTTAGGCCTTCTTAAATCGTCGTGTAACATTAAATTAGCAGCAGCATTCTAGATTCTGGTAGTAGGGAATGGAATGGTCCGAATGGAGCATTAATAGTGGAGTGTATCCCCTGTATGAACCGACCATATTTGGAGCATACATGGTTGAGTAGTACATTCACTCAAAAGTGATGGGTTGTCATTATCATTCTCACCGGCTATCTGGGTCACTGGGTCCGCCAATTTAACACTGATGTTCAACCAATCACGAGAGCCACTACCTAAAGGTACTTCAAAGCGCGTGAGTCCTACATGATACATGGGTACAGTTGCCTTTGTATGTTTACTAGTTTCCCATACGGCCTTTGTATGATCGCATTTCTGTTAGTAGCCGAGTCAAATCCGTATCCTTATTTTTGGCGCTGACATACTTTTCTGATCCATGATTTCTAAAAAATAGCTGTAGAGCATATTTTTGAGCTATATTTAATGCAGACCGGCAAAGTCTTCTTCCAGCCAGGCGTCTACAATGTTGACTATAAAACCCAGATTAAATGAACCACTAGTGGATGTCATAAATGCCAATGCCAATGCCAAATAAGTCATTTTTTCTGCCAAATTTAGCAGTTAAGGCCCCTTTCTATAGGTAAATCGGATTTGCTTTATTTGCCGCACTATGAATGGGGAAAATCAAAGAAATAACCGGGCAGCGGTTTGCCGGACCATATAGAGTCACTACCGATCAATAGTGACTCTTTTTATCGAGATTGATTCTCTCGACAGAGTTTATGAATCTTGATATCGTGATTCTGTATCTCGGTCACAAAATTATTAATCTCGATCGACGGTGACTCCATATATTGCATTAAATGCATCCAACGGTCCAGATTTCCCAACCTCTATAAATACTTGATTTTCAAAACCATTTCAACTCACACCTCCTCCTGACAATCTCTCAGAGTGTTTTTTTGCTCATCTTTCTTCGCACAACCGCAAACTAGCTTACTTAGTTTTTTTTGATCATGGATCACCGTTTGGAATGAATAGTCAAGACCCCCGATATGGAGTGATTACGCAAGATCCTCGTTACGGAACATGGAGTCAAGAATCAGCACATGGAACTGTTACTCACGAAAATTCCCAGCCTCAACCAACCACAAAAAAAGGCAAAGGAAAGAAAGTAGCAGGGACGAAAGTCAGGGGTGCAAAGTTTCCAGTTTATGAAGATGAAAACATTTGCCGTTGTTACGTTTATTTCACTCAGGATTCGGTTGCGGGTATACACCAAAAGCACGCAACCCTTTGGGGTAATTTTTTTAACAAATTTCAAACTGAAACTGGTAATTTCCAACGCGGTAATGCTGGAGGCCTATCTGATCGCTTTGGCCACATCCCTTCTGAGGTTATGATGTATGTTAATGCACTCACACAAGCCACTCGAAACAATAAAGTGGTGAGTCTACAAATGATATTGAGTTTAGGTGTCGATCCTACTGGATTCACAAGACTGGTAAAAGTTTCTACTACGAGACTTGCTTCTTCATCTTGAAAGTGTTGCCTAAGTTCAACCCAGAGTTGTTGGCAGCTAACATGCAGATCCCCGAGTTATCCCCGTACACTCAAACACATTATAGAAGCCCCTTTGAATCACCTTTTTTGGCCCCTCTGAACTAGGTTCTACTTCCTTCGGGCCATCTGGTACCCCCGGTCCCCTACCTGGACAGTTCAAGTTGACCCAATTCCTATTTGAATGCCAATGATCAAAATGCAATCAAGTTTATGGGCAGAAATGCAGCCAAGAAGGCTACAAAAGCAGCAGCGGATGCAGAAAACCCTGTTAAAGGTTTTGATTTCGACAACTGGATGAAGGTGCAAGAGACCACTGACAAGAATAGCGTCGTTGAGCGGAAAAGAACTCTTCTGGAGATGAGGAAAAGTCGTATCGCTAATGAGAAATTTTTGTCCACCTGGGAGGAGAATAAGATTATCACTGCTGACACTACCTATATGAACCAGATGCAAAGGCAGATGTGGCAGATGAAAGCTGACAAGCTCAAAAAGAGGATGCAAGAAGAAGAAGCTAGAAGCCAAGGAAAGGAAGTTAAGGATGAAGAAGATGAGGATGACGATGAAGTTATAGCCCTTAATGATTAATCAAGGAAGTTGAGGATGAAGATGATGAAGAAATGATGAAGGAGGAAACGCTAGTTTGGTTTGGTTTGGATTGGTTTAAATTTTTTTTTACTTCAAGTTCTTGGTGTTTAGTTTAGTTAGGATTTATTTTTAATGCATTTAGATGCAGCCTGTTTAATTTCAATGACGAAGAAGTACTGTTTAAATTTAAGAAATTTTCATTTAATTTAAAAATAATGGTGGTGCACAACAATAAAAATAAAACAAAACGAACAAAAGAGAAACAACAAACAAAGCTACAATTTTAAGTCGTCGTCCCATCAGCCCCATGTTCTGCTCAAGCATCAGCACAAATCATCTCTCAACCTAAGATCCTGAATAGATTCAGCCATGTACTCATATTGCCTTGCAGGGAAGCCGCGGTGTGGTTGAACCCGAGGCCTCTCATCTACGTCCAGAAAACTGGTCCAACTCTTATCACGACAAATTTCCTCAATTACCATGTTATGCAAAATTATGCATGTGAACATGGTCTTATGCATTTCGCGATGCTCAAAACCACGAAACGGCCCCATAACGATGGCGAAATTCCTCTTCAAAATTCCAAAAGCTCATTCCACATCCTTCCTAAAAGCCATTTGCAACTTGTTAAAATGTCTCATTGCAGGGCCATTTGGCTGCTTTTATGCTTGAACTAAGGTAGACCATCTTGGATAGATACCATCGGCAAGATAGTACCCATGGGTGTAATTGTTACCGTTGAGGGTGAAATTGGCGGCGGAGGCCACGCCGCGCTCAGGTCTTCAAAGAGAGGCGACTTGAGCAAAACATTTATATCATTTTGTGACCCTTGCAGACCAAAAAAACATGCCATATCCAACAATCTTGGGTAGCAGTAGCTTCCAAAATAACTGTTGGTTTAGGGTAATGACCTTATACTGACCTGCCCAGAAAGTTGGGCATCCCTGCCAAACCCAGTGCATGCATTCAAGACTGCCTAGCATTCCTGGGAAGCCCCTATCATCGTTTTCTTATAATATTCGCAAAGTAACTTCAGCTGGAGGTTCTCGTAAAAACCTCGGACCAAAATGATTCATAATGGTTTAACAAAACAGTGAAAGATACTTAAACGCAGTCAAGACCGCCTAGCATTCCTAGGAAGCCTCTATCATCGTTTTCTTCTAATATTCACAAAGTATCTTCAGCTGGAAGTTTTCGTAAAAATCTCGGACCAAAATGATTCATAATGGTTTCACAGAACAATGCTGAAAGATATTTAAATGCCCATTGTTTTGCCCATACGAATGTAGTAATCGGTGGCATCCGCCGGCATCCTGTAACCTAAAATCCTTAGAGTTGCAGTAACCTTCTGCTCATGACTATGACCTCTAATATTAAGTGTATCATACTGATGTTTTACCCTGAAAAACAATGTACTGCAAAAGAGTTTCAAGTTCAAGAGATCAAAGTCGAACAAATCTGGTCTAAACCAAGACAATGGTCGTTCCAGATTTGCTTCGGTCACAGATGAGGAGATATGGTCGGTCTTAGGGAGGGAAGCAGAGAAAGAGTGGGATCAGGTATTTCTGGTTGAAAAGGTATGTGTGGTTTCTGAACAACTTAGGAAAATGATGGTTGTCGAAGACAACTTGGTTTTCCCTAGGATTTCACAACAATTTCACTAGTCGTGAGATTGAATTTCAAGTTCGGATTGTGTTAAGTTGAATTGAGTTAGTTCAGTTGAGTTGTATTGAATTATCTTTGGAAAACAGATGGAATCATCTATTTATAGTATGTTCAGAAATACAGTATTGTTCAAACACAAAATCTTCAAACCTATATAATTGATGTACAAGTTGTCAGAGAAGATGGTTTAGAAACAACTTTTTATATTTCAGCGAAGAAGCTTATTCAATGAATATTGGTAGCACACTCTACTACTTAAGTTTGTGCAACACCAAGAACAAGTCTTATAATTAGATAAAAAACGCATCCGCCAACTCAAAAGAAAAAACCAATTACAAAATATAAACTTGTACTTCACATTGAAAAACAAAATCAAAAGAATATCAAAAGCAAGTGATCGCCGAACAAACGAAAACTCTAACCTATCTATTAAACAAGCACCCAACATGTGAATACTTGTATAATAATAACCTAGAAGAACAAGCAAAATACACATAAATGAACAAAAAATTTAAGACGAATTAAAGAATTTTGAAGAAAACTTAAAGAAAGTAAAGTTAGCAATAGTCACCAAAAATCTAAAATAACTGAGATTTGTTATACTGAGACTTTTTTTCTTCAAGCAACACCAACACCGGTCGATCAAACAAACTGTAAGTTTATTCTTTTTTGCATCTTTTCTAAGAACGAAACAAGATTGGCATTAATCAAACTATCAACAACAGTAACAGGTACTACTCCAACAGTGGTAGGTAGTAGGTGTCAGTTGTAAGTGTTAGTTGTAAACTTTTCATCAGTTTATTTTAACAAAGTCACCAGTTTTAACAAACCAACACTCTAGGATTCATTAACAATAATTTAAAATAATTACTCATGTCTATGAGCTAGCTCCTTAACGGTTTCATCTTCATATTTAGACATTAAAATTGAATACCCATTGAGCATAAATGTACTAGAAGTAGATGTATCTAAATATAATTCATAATCATCATAACACAAGATAAAGACGGTAATAATCAAGATAAAGATAAAATCATCTATCAATCTATTATATACCATACCTAAGTTCTATTTCCACTTTTCAAATGTTTAAAAAAAAATCAGATCGAAAAACCCCCAAATTTTTATAAACCTTAGATAACTTAATCGAAAAATATAACAAATTAAACATAAACAAGTGCTTAAATACTACAATAACTAGTAATCATATCAAAAGCATATTAAGAAAAACGAAGCAATGAAGTAACAAAATCAGTTGCACCCCATACATACAACACCCATCCATCTGGCGATTCTTGAAATACACGCAATACCTATTTCCCATACATACAACACCAATTCATTCTGCTTTTGCTTTCTAACTCTTTGTTTTCTGGAGGGTCTTTTCTTATCTTTTGATGAGTCTTTTTGCTTTCTTTACTGCAAAATTGATAGCATGAAAATCTAGCAAAATTTGAGCACCAGAACAAACAGAAAGAGAGGGACACGGAATAGTGATTGCAGAGGGACACATAATAGTGATTGCAGAGGGACTACATAGGTTCGACAATCTTTCGTCGCAATACCTAGCAAAAATAAGCAAACAGTAGTCAGATAAATCATTTTTGATACGCGTATTAGATATAAATAATTTTATTCTCTTCTTATATAAGAATTACCCCAATCACTGTCTCACGATATCCATGTCCGAAAGAAAACGAATTTTAGAAGTCGACTCTAATTTACCCCTCCAAGTGGACAAAGTCACGCTACAAGTGATACTACGCAGTCTCACCTATCTGCCATCACGTACTAAATGCTCATCGAACATTTTGGATGGAAATCATATCTTCAAAATACTTCCAATTGGGGGAGTAGTATCCATCTCCTGTAGAACTTGCATCTCCATGTCGTTCGTTGGTCTGCAACATATAAATAGAAGACAATATTATATCGAGGATATCATGGTGATATATAACATTGTATCTAACGTACCTAATCTCCAGGTTTAATGTGGTGATTCCACAAAGTCCCACTTCCACAACAACACCCATTAGATTCAGTAAATCACCCACCCTACCTGAGGCATCTGATAAATAAGTAACTTCCATATGTATTTCATTAATATATTAAAAACAAATTAATTAAGAAATATATGATGAAATTCAAATCCAAATGCTAAGAATGT
This sequence comes from Papaver nudicaule, assembly GCA_023529015.1. Taxonomy (NCBI): domain Eukaryota; kingdom Viridiplantae; phylum Streptophyta; class Magnoliopsida; order Ranunculales; family Papaveraceae; genus Papaver; species Papaver nudicaule. The sequence continues at coordinate 1,399 of JAJJMA010164968.1, read as the reverse complement.
ATGTCACATGTAAGACGTTAAGATTAGTCAGCAACAATAAACAACTAATCAGCGTAAATGCAAATGGTCATTTGATACCTAAATTGAGGAGTTTGGCATAATCAACTAATAGATTGATTTCATATCAAAAACATAAAAAAGGCAAAAGTTCATGCATAAACCAATCCACAACAATTTGAGGTCGAATCACCTACTTGTCATTTGAAACTTAGGTTAGAGGCGCACTAACATGGTAGTTTTCTTAAGAACTATTACTTAAGCATAAACTAAAAGATGCTCGAAAAGCCAAGCTCTTTGAATCAAAGATTACATACATCATTAGGTGTTGATGTTTCGAACAACACATGTGAACCTGAAATTGGAAATGATTACCAAACAAAAAAAATAATCGACATCTTAATCATAGATAAAATATTTAATCATATTCATATAATTTAAAATTTTGAATTTTTTTTTCGAAGACTGGCGAAATTCCAGTCATCACCAAACATACCATATCCATGTTTTATTTCCACTTCTCAAGTATATAAAAAAAAAAAAAAAAAAAAAAAACAAAACTGAAAACAAAAATCCCCTATAAACCCTAGATAATTAATCGAAAAATTGAACAAATTAAACATAAACAAGTGCTTAAATACAACAATAACTACTAATCATATCAAAACTATATTCAGATATGAAGCAAAGAATTAATAAAATCATGTAAAAACATTTACTTACCTATGAAATAGATGAAGCACACTTGAATATCAACAAATTCTTCAAAATCAAACTTTAAAATACTTGAAACGATAATAAACCCTGATAATAACACTTAAAAATTCCTTCGTGTATTAACCTATGACAATCTTCACCATCAAGTACTAACCGAAAAAGTATCTAAAAGGGTGAAATTTAGATATTTGCACCCTGCCAAAGTAAGGAACCGTGGCATATATGTTTGTAACAGATTCCATTTTGAGAGATTTGAAAAAGCACTATCTTGTTGAAGGGTTCTATACATCTGCCATTCTCAACGCATTTCTCACTTACAAAAGACCCCTGGCTATAAGCCAACTTTATTTTTATTTGCGAACTATACCTTTGCATGAAATGTTATTGTCAAAGTTATATTTAGCTGGGCATTTTTTGGTTTATATATCTTCCATGAATCATTATGGATCCTCTAAACGAACATGATAATTTTGTAGTACTGCTTATTGTAGAGTTATAATACAAAGTTAAATATACGGTATGTATAAAGTTGTTAGGTAGAATTTACAGTCTTTTTTAGACATGTGAACTTTTGCACAAAATTGGTCTTGTTGTAAGGATTTGTCGATTGTTTCAAGCGGGGACTAATTATGTTGTTTTTGTGTAGTGGTATGGGTATCCATGTGCGAGTGTAAAATCTGCATAA
>JAJJMA010164955.1:0-15626 GCA_023529015.1 Papaver nudicaule | reverse complement strand
AATGATCTGAAACCCCTGACACAGAACAATGCATTCTTGAACCTCCTAAATTGTCTGTGATCATCTTGTATGTATCTATAGTATACATGTGTCGATATCTCAGAGTGTAGTTACACATTACTAATTTATGTAATTTCATATAACATCATTGATTTTTTGTCTGTTTCCTACACTCCACGTTCCTCACCAACTTAATTCCTAACCTCCTCATCCTTCAGATCAGATTTTACAAAGAGACAAAATGGACGGCACTTACACGTGTGCTCAAACTATAACAAGAACTAGCGATCACTAACCACGTTAGCACATTAGTTTGTTCTTACTTTCATTTTCTGTTGCAAAAAACTCTTTCAATATTCCTGATTGTGTACGTCCTGGTATTGTGTAGATAATCTACTCCTTGTTGAGAGACCAAACCAATTTAAGGCATGTAAGCTACATAGTTCTGACAAGCATAGCATCAAATTTTGTTACCTTGTTACGAAGCACGGGAACACAACAAGTGGATACGCAAGACATAGGAAACACTAATTTTTAACAAGTCTTTCAATTTTACATACCAAAGCTCTATAGTAGATAGGAGATGAGCAATGGACACACTAGCCAAACTGAGGTGTTTATATATATACATATACTTCCATATGGAAGAGGCTAGATCATGCATATAATTTTTACCCTTGCTGCAAATCCGTAGCCTTTATCATCTCACTTTTATTGGTTGAATTTATTCAAGAATGAGATTCTTAGTTTTAGTAGCACAATGTCAATTACCGATGCAAGTGGCATTCAAATTCCAAACTTTTTGGTATAACCATAAAGCACCTATCCAATTCTACACTATAAATGGTGAAGAGAACATACTCAAAGAACAATATTGCAAGAGTCAGTCACTCAAAATGACACAGAAAGCAAAAACATCTAAGAGACACACAGAATGGAAAGAAGAGAACTTTAGTTAATAAGTTAACTGCCATTACTCCAACTGTGGGTTACTTTTAAACCCTAGTTGAGTTAAAGAAGGCAGTGGAAAAAAACTATAAATATTAAAGACCTTATTGTCAATTACACAGTTTTCTTATCTTAACAATAATTAAGTTTTTGATGTTAGTCACTAGTAGCAATGAGCTTTCTTTTCCTTCAGTTCTGTTTCTCTATGTTCATTCTTGAGTGTTACTTTTGTAAAACAACCTTTGATTTTTGCATAAATTGGTGGTGTTTTTTTATGTTTCTGTTTATTCTGAATTACTTAAATGTTATTTTATAATATACATCCAAATGAATGATGATCATATCTGTAGCTACTTAAAATTATATTTCTCTAAAATTTTCTTGATCTCATATCTCAGATTTTTAAGTTGATCAATTCTAGTTGTTTTTATCTTTATCAGTTTTTAGCAAGAGTTTTTCATTTGTAGCCCTTTCATAATTATTTTTACAGTTTTCTTTTGCATGTGCATGCAGTTGTTCTGAATAGTGTTTCTTTTTCATCTTCGATAATTTCATAAAGAGCTTTTACCTGTGAGATCTAATAAGATGTATAGAGGAATCCATCCGAGTTTTATCGATCTATCAGAAGCACAATTGGCAGAAATTCTATCAACAACAAATCTCCTCGAGACTGGTAATTCAGTTTACATTGATGGAGACGTAGTATATAACAACGATGAGTTTCGGATGTTCATATTCAAAATCAAGAAATGCCCCAAAACCCGAAGTCATGATTGGACTGAATGCCCATATGCACATCGGAATGAGAAAGCTAGACGTCGTGATCCACGTAAATTTCGTTACTCAGGGATTGCATGCTCGGAATTCCGTTCAGGAGAGTGTAAGAATGGTGAATTATGCGAATTTGCTCATGGAATTTTTGAATTCTGGTTGCATCCTTCTAGATATCGAACTCGTCTATGTAATGCAGGCATGTTTTGCAGAAGAAAAGTGTGTTTTTTTGCTCATTCAGTTGAACAATTAAGACCTGAAACTAAGTATAAAGCTAAGAACAGTTGTCATTCTAAGAATGAAAAATCAAATGTGGTTGGAAGTATCCCTGAAAGTTCAAGTAGAATTGAGAGGCGGATGGTTTACTCCCAACAGATGGAACTAGTGATGATGAGAAATGAATATTGTCAACATCCTTGGAGTATCAAAGAGGATTGGGAGTTCCTAGACAATTTTAGAGGACTGAAAATAGAAGAAGAAGAAGAAGATGATGATGATGATGATGACGACAATGAAGGTAATCGTCAAGTGGTAAGAAATTTCAGCTACGATGTTCCAGAATTTACTCCCGATATTGATTGGGTGTCTGAATTGGTGAATTGAACATAAGAAGTACGTTCACAGTACTGCTGGATAGTATGTTTGGTAAGTATTTATGTATGTAATATGTGTTCACTTTGATTCTTATATGTAATGTGTTGAATAATAATGTTAATGCAAGAAGCTGTTAGATCGGAATAATAAGCAACATCCGATCTAATTCTAAATAGAGGGGTGATTATTTACTATAAATCTTGAAAGATATGAATAATAAGCATTCATTTTGAAAGTAAGTTTTTCCAGTTCATACCAAGCTAGCTAGGTTTCCTAAAGCAGCAGAATTATCAATCTCATATGTATAAAACTTTTCGATTAAATTGATAATAACTAGAAAAGTGTGTGTGCATGTTCTTGCATCAGAGGATGGTTATTAGAAAATCAATCACAAAAATGAGAACGAAAATTTCTGTGACAAAATCAATCTATTTTTCAAGATTAACAAGGATAATTGATTAGGATATACCTGAGATAGCTCGGGAATGGAAGAACCAAGGGGTGCTGGATTCTTTCATGGGACTTGATTGAGTTGATTAAGTTGTGGTAGACTCAGTTTGTGCCAGAAGATGTTATAATGATGAAGGTTAGGGTTTATGGATTTCGCTGCTCTATTAATGTTTATTTCAGATTTCACTGTGTTAGTTGCAATGTCTTGAATCGCCCAAGTATTTGGTAGCGGAGGACCAGTGGTTGAAATGATTTCCGAAATCGGCTTTGTACTGAATGGGGTCAACTGGACGTCTATTCGGCAATGTGATACGCATAATTGTAAATGAGTGCTCTTGAAATTGCCCCACCAAAGGCTGCAGTTGTAATGGTCTAAATGTTGAGCTACCCTCTCGTTTTGTTACCAATAGTACTGCCTCAAGGTGTTAATGGTCTACTTGTTGCTGTAGACATAATGGACCTCTATAGCTGTGTCATCTGTTTCAGATATTTGAAACCTGTAGAAGTGGAAACAAACTTGATGGAGCCTTATGGTGGTTGATGATGTAAGGATTTACAGTGTCTTGGATGGTCTCATACTTATACTTGATGCTCTTTTAGTTCTCACTGCAGCGGTGCAGTTTGGTGGCCTATTTACCACTGGTGCTAGGGCTGGGGGTGCTAGCAATTGGAGGTTTTGGCCATACTAAACATGGGCCCCTTCCCTGGTCTGTGATGAAGAAAAGAAGTGACATTTCAGAGTCCAAGTCTTGGCAGGAAATTATTTATTTCAAGGAATTGTTTCAGATTTAAGCTAAAAAAGGGAGAGTTTGTGCATTATGGTTACATTTTACTCGTAGCAATTTATGGTAGTAACTAACACTTCCAAGCACAGTTTACTGGATCATAAGCATACTGCGAGAAATTTAGGCAACTTTTGCTATATTAATTATTTACTCCGACTACACAAATTGCCTATGTTCTTGTTAAATTGACCAGCTTTTCATGCTGCAGTTGTTTTTACATTCTAAAGACCCCAAACTTGGTTTGCTCAGGGACATTCTTCACGGAAGCGGACAAGCAGAGGCCTAAAACCTTTCTTGTGTCAGCAGGGTCTATGATGCCATCATCCCAAAGCCTTGCTGTAGAATAATATGGACTTCCTTCTCTTTCATATGCTTCCACAACTCTATTCTTGAACTTCTCCTCTTCTTCGCTACTCCACTGCAAAAACCACACAGATAGAAGTTAAGGTACATAATCGAAGCTAGCACATCGTATTTTTACATCTAAGTTGCTGAGCAAGAGCTTTTACCTCCATTCCTTTCTTTTTCTTGTTGCTCTTCTCAATTTGTGCCAGCACACCAGCAGCCTTCAAAAATTAACAAAATGAGGAAGTTAACTGCTGCTGTAGATACTGATACCAGATTTTAATTTTAACTTGCTTACTCGGGCAATCAACTTTTAACTTGTTGCCTTTCCAAATAGAGCAATTAAAGTGCTCTAAACAATGTAAACAGACTACCTGAGGGCCACCCATCACAGATATTCTCGCAGTAGGCCAAAGGAACAAGAAGTTCGGACTATAAGCACGGCCACACATTCCATAATTCCCAGCTCCAAAGCTTCCACCGACAATTATTGTTATTTTAGGAACCTGAAATGCAATTACAAATGTTAGAAGTTAGATCCTTAAATGCTAGCCCTACCGTGTATTAGTCATTTGACTCAAGTTTTGAAAGAAACAGTCCATGATTTTGTTTTTCTTTCAATTTCCTCCTATGATTTGGGTAATATAGGCTGAAGAGCAGTGGCGACATATGGGATTGGCTAACAAACTCCTAACTTGGCCAGGACAGCAAGAGCAATGAACAAGATGTTACGAATGTAACGACTAATGTGGTTCTAATCAACAAAATGCCAACTTTTGCATGTTTACCCACACAAGGTATTAAATTTCCAACAAGATGAGTTTCTGATGTTTATTTCAAGAATAACCTAAATGTGAGTCGTTTGTAAGGATTTAAACACTTAGTAACTCACAAAAAGCATGAATAACAGGATAATTGTAAATATACACGCAGTGACGCAGAGGATAAGAAGGATTATTAACTTTTGCACAAGAAACTGCCATAACCATCTTTGCTCCAGCTTTAGCAATACCATTAGCTTCAGATCTTGAACCAACCTAGACAAGTGATGAAAAAGATCATAATAAAGTCGTAACAAGACAGAATTGAAAAAACAGAAAGAAAGACCATCTTTACATCCTGACTTTTATGATAATATGATTGCATTTGACTGCATTTCTCGCTAACTTACGTAGTGATGGGCTTAAAATGGACTTGAATAACAAGGAATCATACCAAGTCTATCCTATTAAAGGAGGACTGTTATCAACAGAAATCAGCAATAAAGTAGTTACCATGAATCCAGTTATATTCTGAAGAAAGATCAAGGGAATGTTACGTTGAGCACACAGTTCGATGAAGTGGGCTCCTTTCAAAGCCGATTCAGTAAATAATATGCCATTATTTCCAATAATTCCTACAGGTTGCCCATGGATCTTTGCAAAACCTGTGACAAGAGTCTGAAGTAAAGTTGTCAGAATTCGAGCTACAGACTGAACCAAGAATGCGTAGAGCTCAATATTCAGCGAAAATATATAATCTCACCGGGCCATACAACTTCTTGAATTCGTCAAATTCACTTCCATCAATTATACGAGCAATAATTGACCTTACGTCAAAAGGCTGTTTCTGGTCTATCGGTGCAATAGAACGTAAATCATTTGTATCATATAATGGCTCTTTGCATTCAGAAACAGCACTTGCTGATTCACTTGTCATCCCTTGTTTCCCAGCCATGTGCAAATTCTTGACTATATTTCGCCCAATAGCAAGTCCGTGCAGTTCATCTGCAACAATAGTAAGTTGAACATGTAATTTCTTTTTTGTCATAAGTGTAAGAATCGATGGAACATTTCAGTTTATCATTTTATATATTTCAACCTCCTCGCAGTACATTTAGCTTCATCAAGCAACCTATTCAAGGCATACAACAGGATAAGAAAGTATACCTTCAGCAAAATGATCTGAAACCCCTGACACAGTACAATGCATCGATGCACCTCCTAAATCCTCCGCAGATACCTCCTCTCCAGTGGCAGCCTATAGAATAGATCCTTCAAATATTACATTTACGTTTGAAAGTATTTTTCCTTGTGTTTCATACTCAAATGCCTAAATAAACATATTTTTGGTTACATTAAAACTAACCTTCACGAGAGGAGGCCCGGCTAGAAAAATGGTACCATTTCCTTTGACTATTACACTTTCATCAGCCATCGCAGGTATATATGCACCACCGGCTGTACAAGAACCCAAAACTATAGCAATCTGAGGAATACCTTCAGCAGACATCTGTGCTTGGTTATAAAATATTCTACCAAAATTATCCTTGTCAGGAAAGACTTCAGCTTGCCTTGGGAGGTTAGCACCACCACTGTCAACGAGATATAAGCAGGGCAAGTTACACTGAGCAGCAATCTCTTGCGCCCTAAGATGTTTTTTAACAGTAATGGGGTAATATGTACCACCCTTTACAGTTGGATCATTAGCCACAAACACGCAGAGACGACCATGCACTGGTCCTATTCCAGTGATTATCCCCCCAGATGGTAATGCTTCATCGTACAGGTCATGGCCTGCAAGCTTCATGTAGAAAAAGCGTATACAGTCATGAACTAACTAGACCAAACAAACACAAAGAATAACCAACTGGGAATATACTTGAGGTCAGCAGTTCGATCACCCGCGCTATCCCTTTCCCAAAAAAGAAATGAATTTCACAGTGAAACAAATTGTTTTCTACACACAAACCTGAGATAGCTCGAGAAAGGAAGAACCAGGATCAATCAAGTGGTGAATTCTTTCTCTAGGTAAAAGCTTATTCCGACTCTTATTCCTCTTTACAGCTTCTGAACCACCCCCACTTAAGACCTTAAATTAGAAAATACAACCCAATTGTTATAATGATCGATCAAAATTAGGTCAAAATTTTCACAAAATAACTTAAAAAAGACACAGATTATGATCATCACCTTATTAATATGAGTTTGAAGTTCTGAAAGTATTTTTCCCATAGAATCAGAATTACGATGAAATGAATCAGATTTCTTGTCTACTCCATCTTGTAAAACTCCTAGTAAACTAAATTCTCTTCTTATAAGGAAATTATTACAACATGATTTTACTGTTGGAGTTGAATTTGCTGCTGCTGCAGCTCTCTTCACCAAATTCCTAAACATTTTTGAACCCTGTATTTTGTTTAAGCTCTACTTCTCACTCCATTTTTATATCACCAGATCACCACTGTAAGTAAAAAATTTCATCTCTTTACATTTTGCAGATAACGGTTATCCGCTTTCCACGTAGATTACAGCAACTCAGACCCGAACCGGTTATTAGCCGGCCCTTTTAACCGGATTACCGCAAATCGAGACCCAGTTTTATTCGAACCAGTTATCTGTATCCAGTTTAATTGAAACGGGATCAGCTTAAAACCAGAGTATTATGTAATGGTTTGTCTAGTAACCACTACTTACAACAGCGGAATTGAACAAGTAAATAAAATTGAAATGAACAGATAAACCAAGAATTGAAAAGATAAAACAATTTAGATAAAAACAAAATTTAATTGAAAGGAAAATTAAACAGATATGGCGGAAGCCATTACAGTGATAAGCAAAATATCTGGATGATTCAACAACCGAGAGAAAGAAAGGCTAAATAGCTCGCCTCAGACTTCACCCCACACACGTGAAGACACGTGGAACCAAAACACTGGCCAATCTCTAACTAACCAATGAATATAAAAAGAATTGCTAAAGCTAACCTACTCAATATGATAAGGGCCACACCAATCACTCTCCTACAAAGCTAGGTACATGACAATACCTCCCTCTCAAAACATTCCTTGTCCTCAAGGAAGAAAATCTTTGAAGTGAGCCTTAATGTGTAAGGTGTCCTCCCAAGTAGCATTTTCTGGAGTTGAGTTTGTCCATTGCACCAAAAGTTGCTCCACCTGAAGACCATTTCTCTCAATGAGTCTAGTGTCTAGCACTGCGTCAGGTTTCACCACAATCTGACCTTCATGATCAACCACTGGCAAGGTTGGTGAAGGAACAGATTCACTGCCAAGCTTCTTTTTTAACTGAGATACATGAAACACAGGGTGAATCCTAGCTGTGGGAGGTAGCTGCAGTTTGTATGCTACAACCCCAATCTTCTGAATTACTGGAAAAGGTCCATAGTATCTAGCTGACAGCTTGAAGTTCTTTCTAAGTGAGACAGAAGTTTGTCTGTATGGTTGGAGCTTCAAGTAGACCAAATCACCAACTTCGAATTCTCTGTCCTTCCTCCTCAAATCAGCAAACCATTTCATTCTTTCCCGAGCCTTCTGCAAGTTTTCCTTTAATATGTCCAACATAACATTTCTCTGTTTAATGTAGTCTTCAACTGCTGCAACAGTGGTAGTTGAAGTGCAGGGAAAAGAAAAATGAGGAGGAGTGTATCCATACAGAGCTCTAAAGGGTGTCATTTTGAGGCTGGTGTGGTAGTTGTTGTTGTACCACCATTCTGCTAGTGGTAACCATTTAACCCACTGCTTGGGTTTGTGACCAATAACACATCTCAAATAAGTTTCTAGGCATGAGTTAACTCTCCCAGTTTGCCCATCTGTTTGTGGATGGTAAGCAGTGCTAAGCTTCAATGCAGTACCCAAAACTTTAAATAGATCTTGCCAGAAAAGCTAGTGAATACCTTGTCTCTGTCAGAAATGATGGAAGCTGGCAAGCCATGGAGTTTGAAGATGTGATTGATGAATTTTGTAGCCACAGATGCAGCTTTATAAGGATGGTGTAAGCTGATGAAATGTGCATATTTAGTCAGGCGATCCACCACCACTAACACAATGGATTTTCTGTCACTCATTGGTAGTCCTTCAATGAAATCCATTGAGATATGTTGCCATGGGTGTTCAGGAATAGGCAGTGGTTGTAGCAACCCAGCAGGATGTGATAACTCTCCCTTATTCCTCTGACAAATATCACATTGAGCCACAAAAAGTGTGATATCCTTTTTCATACCTGGCCAATAAAAGTAGGTTTTTGCTTTGACATATGATGCTTGAATGCCAGAGTGCCCCCCAACAGAAGAGTGAATAGACTGCAGAATGTGATGTCTGGTATTAGCATGTTGACCCACATATAGCCTGTTCTTATATCTGATGACACCACCACTGTAAGAAAAATGAGGTACAGCAGCATCCTTCAAAGAGAATCTCTTCTGGAAAGGGCATCAACTACTTTGTTCTCCACCCCTTTCTTGTAACTTATTTCATAATCAAATCCAAGAAGTTTGATTAACCACTTCTGTTATAACCCAGTAGTAATCTTCTGTTCCAAGAAGAATTTAATACTCTGATGGTCAGTCCTGATGATGAAATGATGACCCATAAGATAATTCCTCCATCTAGTTACTGACTGCACAATAGCCATAAGTTCTCTTTCATAAGTAGATAAATCCTAGCTTTAGGCCCCAAATACTTACTGAAAAAGGCTATAGCCCTGTTCAACTGCATCAGTACAGCTCCAATGCCAGTGCCAGAAGCATCAGTCTCAATAACAAAAGGAAGAGAAAAGTCTGGTAAAGCCAACACTGGTGTAGTGGTCATAGCTTGCTTGAGTTAATTGACTGCTTGTGTTGCTTCAGTGGACCATTCAAAGGCATTTTTCTTCAAAAGGCCAGTAAGAGGTTTACTAATCATCCCATATCCTTTAACAAATTTTTTGTAATACTCAGTGAGTCCCAAAAAACCCCTGAGCTCTTTGATGGTCTTAGGAACAACCCAACTAACCATGCATTCAATCTTGGCTGGATCAGCTACCACCCCTTGAGCAGTAATAATGTGCCCCAAATACTCTAACTCCTGCTGAGCAAAACAACATTTAGATTTCTTGGCAAATAGCTGGTGTTGTTGGAGAAGCTTGAGAGTAGCCTCCAGATGAGAAGTATGGTCTTGTAAGCTGGAACTATATACCAAAATATCATCAAAGAAAACCAACACAAACTTTCTCAGAAAGGGTTGAAACACCTCATTCATTAAGGCCTGAAAGGTGGCAGGGGCATTTGTTAGCCCAAAAGGTATAACTCTGAACTCATAGTGACCTTGATGTGTCCTAAAAGCAGTCTTGGGAATGTCAGGAGAATGCACCCTAATTTGATGGTACCCTGATCTAAGATCCAACTTGGAAAAATATTTAGCTCCATGCAGCTCATCCAATAGCTCATCAATGATGGGAATATGGAATTTATCCTTCACTGTAATGCTATTGAGCTTCCTATAATCAACACAAAATCTCTAAGTATTATATTTCTTCTTAACCAACAATATAGGTGAAGCAAAAGGGCTATGGCTTGGTTGAATGATACCTGAGGAAAGCATTTCAGAAACCAAGTTTTCTATGACAGATTTTTGAATATATGGACATTTGTATGGTATCATATTGGGTGGCTCAGAGTTTGGTTTGAAAATGATTTTATGGTCTAAACTTCTATTAGGAGGTAAACTCTGTGGTTCAGTGAAAACATCAGAAAATTTATCTAACTGAGAAATAACAGGTGGAATGGGTTGGGATGGTGGTGAAGCAGAAACAGAAAAAAGTTGGCCCACAATGCCATGGGTGTGTTTCTTAAAGAAATCGTTAACTGCAGTACTAGTCATGGAGAAAAGAGAAGTGTTGCTTGAAGCACCAGTCAGGGTAATCTTTTGTCCATTATAATGAAAAGAAATAAGTAACTTAGAGAAATTAAGCATAATATCACCTAATTTCTTTAGCCAATCAGCACCCAATACCATGTCACAACCCCCAAGAGGTAGTAGTCTGATGTCTTCACAAAAATTGTAGCCCTGCATAGTCCATCTTAGCTGACAACACACTCTAGTGCTGACAGTCTTGGCTCCATTTGCAACAGTCACTAGTAAATGTTGAGTAGGTTGTATAGGACACTGAAGAGAGGCAGCCAAATCAGAGTCAAGAAAACTGTGAGTGCTACCTGTATCAATCAAAACAAAAATGGCTCTTTTTCTTGAGAACCCCTGGTATCCTCAAAGTTTCAGCTGACACAATACCAGTGAGAGCATGAAGAGAAACTTCCATATCAGACTCCACTGGAGAGTTCAAAACTTCTTGAAAATTCTCCTCAGAACCTTCATTCTCCTCTGAGTCAATTAGTTCCCCTACAACCATGTATAGAGTTTTCTTCTTACATATATGCCCTTTAACAAAAACCTCATCACAATAGTAGCACAAACCCTTTGCTCTTCGTAAGTCCATTTGGTCATGACTAATTTTCTTTATTGGAAGGGATGGTGGACTCATTCTGGAGCTAGTAGTGAATTGTTTTTGTGCAGAATTAGGTGGATAAGAAGTGTGAAGTGGAGGTGGTGGAAAAGTTGTAGTAGATTGAAGTCTAGTGGTATGAAAGTTATTGGTAAAAGATCTATAACTTGGTTTGGTGTGTTTATTCTGTAAAAGCACAGTTTCCTGCATCCTAGCAAGAGCATAAGTATGGGCCAAGGTAGTGGGATTATGCATCAACACTTGTGTTCTGATCTCTTCCTTGTGACCACTTATAAAACTCTTAACAAAGTAATTCTCTGACAGAGAAGGATTGCTCATGAGCATAAATGATTTTAAAGTCTCAAACTGCTCTAAATACTCCTCCACAGAGTCTATTTGAGACAATTTATTAAAATTTCCAATAAAATTATCTTGTGCAGGATTCTCAAAACGAGCACATATATTATCAGAAAAAAATTCCAGGTCATAAGATCCTTACCCACACGGAAATGATTGAACCACTGATCAGCTTTCCCATCCAAATGAATAGAAGCAAAGGTGACCTTCTGATGCTCATCTATTTGACGAATCTGAAAGTATCTGTCACATTTCTGAACCCAACTACGAGGATTTTCTCCATTGAATCTCGGAAATTCTAACTTCACAGCTTGTTGAAAAGGGTTATGGTCTCTATTTGCTAGAACATAAGAATGGCTACCAGGAGAGTGGAAACCAGAGTTAGAAGAAGAAGAAAAACCACCTGACTGCTGGGGAAAAAGTTTCTGAGCGTCACTGATCTGTTTCTGCAAGGCTTTAATACTAGTTAAAATCGCTTCATCCAACTTAATTTGATTATTCTTCGCCGTTTCATCAAGCTTAGTTTGACTCTCCTTGACGGATTCATCAAAAATGATTTTATATTTCTTCATTAACCCGTCCATCAGCTCCGAGTTTGTTAACCTTCTTTTGTCTTCATCTTCTTTGGAATCCTTGAAGAATTTGTCAAGCTTATCACCAATATCCACTAATTGATCCCCCAAATCAACCAGTTTGTTGTTGACCTCCACAAATTGATTGGTTGTATTCTCTTCCAACAGTTTGGTAAGATCCTCTAACGATTTAGCTCTATTTTCAAATTCTTTCTCCGTTGCGGATCGATTAGTTGTTGAACCTCCCATGGATGTAGCTGAAATCTGATACCAATTGTAATGGTTTGTCTAGTAACCACTACTTACAACAGCGAAATTGAACAAGTAAATTAAATTGAAATGAACAGATGAACCAAGAATTGAAAAGATAAAACAATTTAGATAAAAACAGAATTTAATTGAAAGGAAAATGAAACAGATATGGCAGAAGCCATTACAGTGATAAGCAAAATATCTGGATGATTCAACAACCGAGAGAGAGAAAGGCTAAATAGCTCGCCTCAGACTTCACCCCACACATGTGAAGACACGTGGAACCAAAACACTGGCCAATCTCTAACTAACCAACGAATATAAAAAGAATTGCTAAAGCTAACCTACTCAATAGGATAAGGGCACACCAATCACTCTCCTACAAAGCTAGGTACATGACATATTAACCTTAACCATAAGCCCCAGTTCTTCATAATCCAATCCCATCAGGAATCCCAATTTCTTCTCCGATTATTCTTCTTTCCCGCCATTAATGGAGTCTTTGTTATCTTCATTTCAACCGTCACTTCAGAATTTCACATCTGTTCGAAGGAACCGAGTGATTACTCCAAAAGCCCTAATTTCATTAACCTACGCACCCGTATCCACTCAACAAAAGAATCCCTCTACTTCTTCTTCATCGTCGAATTCCAAACCGAAACTAACTCCAAAAACAGTGAAACCAGTAACAGAGACGCCAAATGCAGAACCTAAAAAGAAGGTGTTTTTATTGTTACTTGATTATTAAACCCTAAACCCTTTGGGGGGGATTTTTAAACGGTTTTAACGATTCAAGTATTGTTTAACCAGGTTTTGATACCAATTGGATATGGCACTGAAGAAATGGAAGTAGTGATTATGGTTAATGTTCTACGAAGAGCTGGTGCAGAAGTAATCATAGCATCAGTAGAATCGGAGCTTGAGATTGAAGCTTCAGCTGGAACTAGACTTGTTGCAGATACTTCAATCTCAACTTGTGCTAATCAAATATTTGATCTTATTGCACTACCTGTTTAGTAATTCTAACACCCTAACTTAAAAAATTTATGTGTATTATCCATTTCAATATCAAGGCTTTTACTGAAATTGAGCTGCTGACTATAGGGTGGAATGCCGGGGTCTGCTCGATTAAGAGATTGCGAGATTCTTCGGAAGATGACAAGTAAACAGGCTGAAGAGAAACGGTTTTATGGTGCTATTTGTGCTGCTCCTGCTGTTACTCTTAATCCATGGGGTCTCCTGAAGAGAAAACAGGTATGGCTTGTTTCTTTTGTTTTGATTTTGCAAGCTGTGAAATTTTATTTAGGCTTCAATGTTGAACTAGAACCTCGTGCATAAGAAACCACGATTAGTGTAGTATTGGGATTGAGGGTCTTATTAAGTTATAGTTGTCTGCTTTGTCTTCTGTAAGACAACTGGGCATCCAGCTTTCATGCACGAGCTTCCGACTTTCCGGGCTGTTAAATCAAACATTCAAATCTCGGGAGAGCTCACAACAAGCCGAGGTCCTGGTACCACATTCGAGTTTGCTCTTTCTTTGGTAGCTCAGTTGTTTGGGGAGTCTGTTGCTGCTGAGATTGGTGCAGCACTGGTAAGTACTGTTATTAGTTACTCTAGTATAAATTGGTTTTTTCTTTTTGCTTTGTTTGGCCATATTAAAAAATTGTTTCACCTATCCTAAGCAAAGTGACTGAGAGCTGTTGATATTTTTTACTGCAGTTAATGCGCACTGATGCTAATCAGCTTAGAGGAGAGGAATTTAACAAAGTTGATTGGTCTGTTAACCATATCCCTCGTGTAAGCAGTTCATATTTCTCGCCCATGTTTTGCTGTTACTTAGGAAGTCATTGCATAGATATCTTTTGTGCTCACTTTATCCTTCAGTGTTTCCAGTTAGGTGCTTTGTGCTTTAAACTTTGTGATAAATCTTTCATATTTTGTTTCACCCTTCACCTATTGATTTTCATTTAATTGTTGTCCAGGTTCTTATTCCAATAGCAAATGGATCTGATGAAATTGAAGTGGTAACGTTGATTGATGTTCTACGGCGAGCTAATTTGGAAATCGTAGTTGCTTCAGTTGAAGGGTCTATGCAGATTGTGGCATCCCAAGGAACAAATATTGTTGCTGACAAGTCTATTAGTGGTGCATCTGAAACAATTTATGATCTAATTATTCTTCCGGTGAGGGTGAACACAAAAAATGTTAATTGGTGCTGGTTTTGTTACTGCTTCTTATATATGCCGTAAGAGAACTTAATCGGTAATTCTCAGGGAGGTGCTGCAGGGGTTGGCCGGATACAGAAATGCAAGGTTCTCAAGAAAATGCTCAAGGAACAAGAATCTACTGGAAGAATATATGGGGCGATTAGCTCATCTCCACTAGTTCTGCAGAAGCTAGGGTTAATCAAGGTAACATACAAGTAGATTGATTTCTCTATATTTATGCGCAATTTCAAAAAGTTAAACTGATTCCTTTTCGACTATTTTCTTCTACCAGGAAAAAAGAGTGACGGCTCATCCCTCCATCATTAACCAACTAACTAGTCATGTTAATGGTGCCGGAGTCACAATTGATGGTACACTGATAACAAGCAAGGGACTGGCAAGCGTAGCAGATTTTGCGCTGGCTATAGTGAAGAAATTCCACGGCCATGCAAGAGCAAGAAGTGTGGCCGAAGGCCTTGTCATTGAGTACCCGAGAAGCTAGCAAGCCCCGGATTCACTATGGAGAATGTAATAGATGGGAAATTTTTCGTGACCAAGCCTTCAAATATTATTTGCCCACTAGTCACTACCCTGTCGATCTTTAAAAGGAAGAATATACTTGCTGGGGTCATTGCAATTTTCATGACATCTTGAAAGGTGTGATTGCAATTTTGATACATGCTTTCCCTTCTAGTATAACTTTTTACCACTGCTGAAAAAGAATTTTGAGGTGCTTCTCATCCCGGCTTTCGATAAATCTTTGAAACTATTCTTTGAACCTTGTTGATGATAACAAAACAACTTGTTTGTTTCCTGTGTTTCAGTGTCGGATGTTGGTACAGCTGGTTAGCTGGTGTGAGGTCGAAAGTTTTGTATGCACTTGATATACATCCACTTATACCTATTTCATTACTAAAAAAGGATGAAATTTCATGTTGAATATTTTGCTATTTTGTCTGCTGTACCAATTATTAAAAGATGAGCAAACAAATTTGACAAGTTCTTATGTTGAATATTTTGGATGGATAAGTTTTGAGCTAATATACGTTACTGATATTTTATTTGGTCATCTTGATTTCGGTGGTTGGCTTC
>JAJJMA010164939.1:18596-30139 GCA_023529015.1 Papaver nudicaule | reverse complement strand
CGCCCTAATAACTCTAGTCATCAAGAGTACAGAGATTATACGTATCATCCAGTACATTGCCGAGCAAGATTCGTTATTGTCTATATATTTGGGGAAAAGTCCGCGGCACATGGAGAATAGTCCTTTTTCTAGACCTAAAAACACAAAGACGACCTTAGAAGACTATAAATTTGCCGCAATTGACCTAATTAACATTGTTGAAGTCTTATCAATTCATCTGTAAACTTCTCATATATTTCTTATCTCACAAGAGATAACAAGTACTAGATTGTGTAGATAGTTGTATGGAGGCTAGCAGAATGACCACAGGGTCTTGCGAGGATGCCGATTGTTCTGTTGGAAGAGAATTGCAGTCCAGACAGACAGAAGATACAGTAAAAAAGCTCAAGAGACTTCCCTGGATCCTTGATCGAGAACCCAGTTATTCTGATGACGATGACGAGCTTGATAGTTTTTTAGAAGATCAAAGACAGGAAATAGCCATGGAGAGGTGGAGGAATTTTAAACCCTTAGAGGCGTTTGGGACCAAAAGGGAGTGGTTTATACATGATTATCGGGTAAAAAAACACCTAAGAAAATACAAGGACATCCAGAGATATCAACTAAAAATTTTTCAAGAATACCAGAGACTAGATAACGGTTTAGAAGGCATCACATTTGAGAAGTACATGGAGTTACAGGAGACGTATGATACAACCAAATTCTTCGATGAATCCCCGCTGTCCCATGATACAGTGATGCTCGATGCTTATTTCGAAAACAGACTATTCACTGGGAACAGCACGCAAAGGGAACATAGTGTTATCGATGAAGAAGTGATTAAGTTTCTTGGAGATCAGATAATAGAGATGGTGTGCAAAGAGAGAGAGAGTGTGTTAATTGTTTTCCATGTGGGTTGTGCGAAGAGGACATTTACCGAAATATGTCATTCTCAATACAAACATAGAGACGATGGAGATAAGGCAGTTTGTAATGCTCCAAGAATTCAAACAAAACCTGGGGCAAAAGTATGGGATCAACATAGATGTGATCTGGCCTGACAAGAGAATTAAGTCATGCAGAAATAACATAGTGCCCGAAAAGAGATGTTTGCAAGTCAGTGACGGGTTGAACGCCTACCAGTTTGTGTTTGAAGGTAAGAACAGTCTGACGATATACTTTGACAGTAACCATGTTTTCATACGATCTTTTTGAATAACAGATTGTTTCTTGCAGGTTTTCCATGAACGTACAACATCGTCAGGGGATTGGTTGTGTTAGTTCTAAAACAAGTGATACTGTAAGCAGAAAGATGACAATGTGACTTCAACTTTTTACAATAAGCCTACGGTCATTTAAATTTATTAGCATTTTATATGTTTCGTTCTCATCCGCAGTTTACGATGGAATTTTAGTATTTTTTAATTTGAATCTATGCCACTTTTTTTCTTACAAGCCCACGAATAGCATGTATATTTCGAAAAATTGCTTTTGGATGTTTATTTGTTTTAAAACCTTTAGGGCAGACTATCATGTGGATCAAAGTACGTGTTTGGATGAACTGATATGGTAGGGTGTAATAGTATTTCAATGGACATGTAGTCACACAACCGACGCAGAACCTTCAAATACGTCAATTAATCAAAGTTGTAACGTTCCGAAATTTAGTATTGTAGTAGAGCATGCAATATTAGTTTCATGTTTCCCACGGGCAGATTGTAGGGGAACTGTCGGCATGCCAGCTATTAGCCTCCCATATGTGCAGTGTTATCCATTTTCTAATGCATTTGTTAGCGGAATAGACACTATACCATTCCAGCAACGTTATCAGATGTCGGTGTAGCTCCGATGTAGGGCAATACACCATACATGCAAAGATATTATTGTTTGTCAAGAAAGAAATATTGATGTACATGTTCGGTGGCAGAATAATGCCATGAATACTGTTTTTCCGTGGTGACAATGCTACAGTAGTATAAGATACGTTGGGAATTATTCTGAACGAATATTATCTTATTGATGCGTGTTCATTTGCTATTGTCATCGTTACCAAGACAGTTGAGGATGTACAATAGTATGCGGTGTCGAATTTGGCCCCAAAAACGTAAATACCTTTCGATAACCAATTTGGTGCAATATATACATGGTATGCAAGTTAGAATCCCCCTTGCAGTGACTATTTATGTAGGTAATCTGACTAGGTTACCTGTGTATCATACTATACAAGATGATATCTAATGTATGATTTAATGAAGGAAAGTAACATTCGCATCTGTAAGACTCTACGATGTAGTCCTCCACTCATTGAACATTGTATATATCTAATGTACGATTTAATGAAAGAACATGCAAAGTAACATATCGAAGAATTTATCCGTGTATCGTAGTATGCAAGGTAATCATATTATGATGTAATAATCAATGGGCCAGGTAAATTATCTTTGTCTGCCCGCTTCCTATAACCCATTTGCGGGACCTGAGTTCGGCAATTTGGTCAGAAAGCTAATGGAGTAGCTTACGGTCCATTGATCAAGGAGATAAACCGTTTTCAACATCGTATACCTCGGTAACTTGCTCGATAAGTTTTAGGTTATTGGTCCTTCGACGATAAAGATATCTATATAAGGAGCAAATATCCGATTAGGTCATAAATTGACGCATTCCATCAAAAACCCTAATCACTGTCTTTCAGAATTTCCCTCTCTCTGGATCAATGCAGTTAATAACAGATAGGTGTCCATATGAAACATGCAGAAAGGCACGCATCGACTAGGAACTACCATTTTACTTCTGTAAGCGCCACATGGTAATCTTTTTGATCCGCATGAACTATAAGTATTTGTTGTTTCTTAATCGGCAGTTGCAGTCTCTGGAATTAGAGGAGTATATTTGTATGAAGAAGTTTCCATTCACGGGGACCGATTTGGAAAAAGATGCACATAAATCGTGGGTTCATAATAAGATGGAAGTATTGAATACTATGCAAGAACATGACGTACAACAGCTAAAGGAACGTCTTGGGAAGAAACACAATACCTGCATAGACCAAGTTTGGGATCCCGAGAGGATAAAACAGTACAAATTTAAAGGTACGTCAGAGAAGAGTGTCTGGGTTGTTCAACATGGGCCAATGATCTATGAATACACCTTTAGGTCAACCGACGAAAAGACCGAAGGATCTGCACACACAGTCAAGGTATGATTTTTTTCACAGCACTTTTGTATTGTGGACATTGGATCATGTTTCGATTTACATCACATGCATTTTTATGGAATGATATTAATTTTACAACGTATTAAACCCGCAGTGTGTCAAAGACACGGTAGAGCAAAATGCATGTAGAAAGAGAACCAGAGGAGAAACAAAAACAACTGAGACCTCTACTCATGTACCCAAGTCACGGAGTTATTTCAGTGAAGATCTTCTTAAATTAAGTCCTTCGGAAATGTCTTTTGACAAAGCATTTCCAGACATGCCAAAGTTCTGTGGAGTGCCCCACCGCACGATCACTCTGCGTATCGGTTGCACTATAACATTGATAAAAGATGTTGAAGTTATCGCGAGTAATTTAGGTGTATCATCGTACAAAAAGTGCAAAACAGGCACCAATCTCAAAGTACTATTTTTACACAAGGATTTTATCGGTGGTAGAGAGATCGGTGGAGACTACGTAGATGGGTAAGACTGATCATAACAAAGGGTCGGTTTGAGGCTTACCACAAAGATTTTGCCCTGCGTAGGGTACAATTTCCAGTAGATATTGTCTTAGAAAGTATATGCAATTAGTACCATTCACAGTAATTTTCTACACAGAAGTCAGTGTTAATAGAAATTTAGGTAGACGATTGTTACATAAAGCGGTTTATTTTTTTTTCTCTTTTTTGTTACCTCTAGATTGTGTGCTCAGTATTTCATCAGTATGTACAAGATTAAACTTCCTTGGTTAGACATAATAACCTGTTGTTAATAAAATACATAGACATATCATAATCCAAACTAACAGCGAGAAGCATGGTTGCTACAAAAAGAGAAGCATTTCGAACCAACCTTAGATGACCGAACTAATAGCAATGTCCCTTTAGTATTGTGAAGACCAAACTACAAGGCAGGCTAATTATAGTGTCTTTTTGGACCGGAAACCTTCAGGTCTATGCCGACCAAGATAGGTTTAATTCCTATGTTTATATTAGGTATTATATTATTCTGTCAGCTACTTTTGGCTACGATGACTATAATTGGTAGTTTATTAAACTGCAGTTCAAGAAACTCACAAAACTGGCTTAGATAGATATATATAGCTCATATATCTATATTTGGCAATATATTAAATTACAGGTCACAAATTTATAGAATATTACTTTGCTGGGAAGTATCCAAGTCGAAGACAAATTCAGATTTCTAAGTCACCAGCTCCCTATATATAAAGCCCACAGCGAGAGCTCTATTTATTTCTAGACTTGATAGCAGAGCATTGGTTGAGGTATGATACGAACCTGTAGTTGGCACCATGATATGTATTTTTCTCGCGTTCTTTTCTTTGTTTTTCTTTAAAAAATAAACCTAAGAGTACAACTAACTGTTTATTCAAATACGAAACAGCAGGTATACCAATAGAAACTATGTCTGGATTGAAAGGAGATGAAAAGCATAAGTCCAGAGAGCCATTGGAAAAGGATCTGGAGTATATGGAGTTGCTCGAAGAGATGATTGACCCGAACAAAGACCAGGCTAGATCTAAAAACTTTTAAACTATCTGTATACATAAAAAATTTCTACAAACCCTTCAGGACTTATTCAGTTGTATAAGTATTATTTAGGGCGACTACATGCATGGATCTGATTACAAAGGAATCATGGCATCCTCCGATAGTATTGAATCAGATCTAATTCCAAGCGTTATTCCCACGGTCAACCAGGTTTCATCCTAAACTCTTCAACTATCAGTGCATGTAAACAAAATTTTATTGCCCCATCCAGACTTGCTCAACTAGATCAATCTTATTCAGGCCAGCAGCGGTCACGAGTGTGATTGTGAGGATATGGACCTATCCTTCGGTGATGTTGCGCAGCTTAAGGCTTACCTGAAGAACATGGATTTTATAGAAGATACAAGGGAATAATGCAATTTCATAATGAAGGAGATAGATAAAGAGATGATTAGATTTATTGGAAACCAGATCGAAGAAAGAATGTCAAGAGAGCAATCTGCCATATCCAGTTGTCCAGAGAACATAGCTGAACATGATGTGGGTAAATACATAGGACATATATACAGATGCATAGAGGAACTAAAAGCAACCCACAATCGCAGGCTTAAAAAGTTCATGGACCAGCTGGGAAAAAGGCATAAACTTAATATGAATGATATTTGGAATCATGCTAGAATTGAATCATGCATTGACGGTTGTATCCCTTTGGAGAGGGCTTTCAACCTTATAGTTGGGAAAAAGACATACGTATTCACCTTCGTAGGTAAGTAAGTACAAGTAATAATTTTGAACAGGTTTATATGCTGAGTTTGAATTGTTTTCTTTGAATGTGCGAAACTAATATTTACCTAATTGTACGAATATATCTTCCTCTGGATGTGTCTGTACTTTGTATGTAGGGATGACAAGCACTAACATGGTACTTAAACCTGTGATATTTCCAAAATATAAATATACTTATAATCATTTCAAACATGTGTCAGGTTAGTTTCAGAGGAATGAAATACCCTGCATCAACTGGAGGCATCCGGCACTCATGACAAAGCATTACCACAACAACATAATTCTTTAGTTGTATCCGTAGGAATTATATTACAACTGGCTTTATATTTTGATGGTTATTGAGAATTTTCCAGATATTCCTTCCTTTTTGTATTTTGGTATTTTTTTCTTCCTTTTTTCCCGTGTGTCTTAGCATATGTTGTGTGGTTACAGTCATTGAATTACCGTGTTGATTCCGAATGGTTTGTATGCCTTGAGATGGCTTATATACCACAAATAGGATATCTCTTGGTATTTGCTCATCATACTGCTCCCGGAGTAGATATCAGAAAATATATTGTAAGTCATTCGTCTTATGTGCATGCCATTGCTCTGTTTGGTAATATGACCTTACAGTAAGACGATCCAGCCGTGGATACTGTTTAAACAAGAATGTATAGGGACGACCTCATTTTGTTATAATAGAAGTTATTCGACGGATATTGAATTAATTTTTAGACTGTACCAAGTCCAGGAGTCGTATCAAACAAAACTTTCCGTCATTGTTGTAATAGGTGTTATGTGTAACCTAGCATTGGGCATACACAAGAGAATCGACAATTACTGCCTTCATCCTAGGATCCATATAGGCAGAGATATGGAAGTTTGATAACAACAGCTCTAATCAGTAGAACATACAGGATATGGTCCATTGTTATTATCTATTACATCGTATTACTTGCTTCATAGCTACATAACTGATTTGTTTCAATATAGGAAGGAAAGACATCAGCTTCGTGATTTTTTCCTTTCCAGTTTGGATGCTATGAGATGCAGCATAGCTTGGTGTTTCAGGAGAAACAAATACGTTGTAAATCCATGCTTTTCCACTAACCTACCACAAAATATGAAAATATCAACAAAATACAACATTGCACTTTGGTGTAATATAAAGATGATGTTAGTATTGTAAACGTTTCAAAAGACATGGCTTGCTGCCATTCAAGGATGACATGGTTAGTGGTAGTCTGTGAGGAGGTAGGTTACAACCAAGGGCCATAGAGAAACTGAATTTAACATAAATAACACCAACGCATGAGGCATTAATTACGGAAATTCTGTATGACGCATGTAAATATGGTGATCTGTAACTTTTAATATATGTAATATATAGAGTTCCAGCCACAAATATATGTAATATATTTGGTGACATATATCTTGCAATCCAATGTCAACGACATGCCTATATTACACGGGACTCCAATTATGGAACGATGTGATTGAATTCCACGCAATACAACTGAATAATAACCCATAGTTTTCTTGCCACTTAAGTTATTAGTGCATATATATATAGCACCCAAATATTCTCTGAAAATTATCATACAGAAAAATCTGACTTTAAGCATGGAAGATAACCACTATATAGCCAATCTCTTGAGCCCTGATAACTTGGGATCTAGCACAACAACAACAAACGTAACGGTATCCAACCTACTTATTCCGGGCGAAGATGAATTCATCGACATAGTAGTCGCAATTTCATACGAAGGTTTTCTGAACAATGGATTCAAAAAGAAATATCTTGCTCATACAACAGTTTTGGCTTCTCAGAACGACAAAATCAACATGCTGAACAAGCGCATAACAAGCCTTTTTCGTGGAGAAGAACATACATATGTCAGTATTGATTATGTATCTTTTGCTCGCTAAGATTACAACAATGGAGCAGCATTGTACCCGAAGGAGTTTTTAAATCAGGTAGAGGATCCATCCCTCCCAAACCACCTACTCCAGTTGAAGATCGGAATACCAATTATCCTGTTAGAAGATGTAAATAAGAGGGACTGGTCGTCGCAGGTATAAGACTGATTATAACACAACTACAGGAGAACGAGATACTCGCAGAGGTCTTGGTCGGGCGTGCTGCTGGGAAGAAAACGATTATACACCGAAGAGCAATCAACTCGATGAGTTCAATCCCAATTACTAGGTATCAATTTCCCGTGAGAGTTGGGTTTGCGATTCATATCAGCAATGGATTTACCCAAAGCCTGCTCAATGCAGGTTTCTATATAGCGCCGGGATCTTTCCAAGAAAATAGATACCCAATGTACATCGGCATGTCAAAGACACCGCATGGGCCATGTAAGACTGAATTTATCATCATAAAAAAAAGCAGATCAAGCCATGGGTATACCAAGTCCACCGTACGTAAGCAAACCACCGACAATGCACCGTTTATAGACTATGTCATCGGTCAATGCTTTCCCTGCTAGGTCGATGAAGATGAATGATGGCGATTATCTACAGCCTCTATAAATTAGTTTTCATGATCTTAATTTTATTTCGGTGATTAGTTAGTTTAGTTATCAAAATTTATTATACAGACTATTGTGTGTCAATGAATTACGATTGTAACATGGCTTATTAATATGGTATTTATGAAAGTATTTAGGGTAAACGATGGGCTATTGTTTCCATAGCATTTCAAAAAGGTATTTAACGGAGGATGTAGGGTCAAAGGTTGAGCCCTGGCCGTAGGCCGGGGCAATACCTAGTAACCTTACAAAGAACAGATACATTCATGGGGAAAACTTCTGAAATTGTTACATCACATGATTCTGTCAACGTACTCCGCCGAGTTTTGATATTGGCGATATTATTCGCCCTCGTTGCGGTACCTTGCTTTATCTTCTACAAAGATGAATATCCATTACGGTTTTCACATCTCTCTGCCAAAATGATCTCAGTAATTCCTATCCGTTAGTAAGTTTTCTATTTAGTTTTTATTATTCAGTTAACATATTTGCAAGATGAAATAAGAAAATTAGCACCTTATTTAGGCTGAATATAGGTGTTTCCGTGTTCACTTAGATAGGCGTAATTTCAATAATGAGAATCAAGATTATTAACTTTAGTGATTTATGCGCAGAATAATGAGCAAAATGAGCAAATGAAATTGAAAAGAGTATTGATGACAGCATCTACAAAAGACAAAACGGTTATCTTAACAACATTGAATGAAGTATGGGCAATTCCTAATTCAATTTTGGAATTGTTTCTTGAGAGCTTTAAAATAGGAGAAAACACCAAAAATCTTTTGAGTCATTTGGTGATAGGCTGCGTAGACCAGAAAGCATATGAGCGTGTTTGGAAAAACATCTCCATTGTTATGCTTTGAACGCCGAAGGAGTTGATTTCAGCAAAGAAGCATATTACGGGAGTCTGGATTACCTGAAGATGGTGTGGAGAAAGATTTCTTATCAGAAAAGTGTTCTTGAACTGGGATACAATTTCGTTTTCACGGTATGTAAAGGTTACTTATAAACCGTTTAACATGATACATACTAATAGTTACTATAAGATTATTAGTTGAATTTCAAACCGGTAATGGCAAGACTTTATGTACAATGCACCATATATGAGACGAGCTTTCCACACACACACAAAAAAAACTAATTTAAAGTTGTTTTTCCGTCTTCACAGGATGCTGATATAATGTGGTTTCGAGATCCATTTACCAGGTTTTACGAGGACACTGATTTCCAAGTATCTTGTGAAAATTATCTTTTGAATAACTCTTACGACTTGAATAACAATCCAAATTCAGGCTTCATATATGTGAGATCAAACAACAGAACAATTAAGTTTTACAAGTTTTGGTATAACTCAAGACTTAGATATCCCAATAGACATGACCAATTTGTATTGTATGAGATAAAAAAATGATCCATTTATAAGAGAAATTGGATTGACGATTAAGTTTCTTAATACACTTTACTTTGGTGGGTTTTGTGAGTCAAGCAAGGATTTCAACCAAGTTTGCACAATGCATGCAAATTGTTTCTTTGGTGAGAAATCCAAACTTCATGACTTAAGCCTCTTGCTTGATGATTGGAGAAACTATAAAGCCTTGTCTCCGAGTGATAAGAGTTCATGGAATACAACATGGAGAGCACCAGAAGATTGTGGGTACTAATTTCAATTCAAATTTTATGAGGAGGAACCCTTTTGCTATTTTAGCTACGAAACGTTTCAGTAATTTATTATATCACTTCCAAAATTCATCGTTTGTTTTCAGGAAGAAGTCTCGTCACCATCACATACCAAAGAAAGTGGAATATGAAGGAAATAAAGAATAACAATAGGAACTTCAATTCTTGTGAACACAAAAATCACACTATTAATGACTGTGAGTAATTTTTCTCTTTCATTTTTTTGTGGGTTCGTCAATTTAGAACTGAAACCACTAACCACAAATCGGAAAGCCAACTAATGTCTCATATCTCTGAGATATTATCTCATTGATTTTTATTTTCTTGTCTAGTGTAGGTAGGAAAGCATGTTGCATTCTACAAGTCAACAACACCCTCTCTAATTATTTCTTTAAGTCAATGCAACTTCTTAATTTTTACCTAAATATTTGTGTACTACATGTAGATATATTTTTACTTCCTAAATCGAAAGTGTGGCCACTAGGCCACGAAACTAGATTGATATGCAATGATTTTTTTTTATTCGTCTGATCAGTCAAAGAGGAAACTCATTGAAAATGAGGTATTTAAGAGGGGTACCTCAAACCAACGGTTGCAATTGGAAACCAAGAAAAGGAAACAAAAGAGAAATTTGGCAATCAAAACAATAACAACCAAGCTCATGAAGGACGGAACAAAGAGTCCATTAGTGATATCAACATATTCGTTTTATCCATTCATTTTCCTTGTTCAAAGCCCATTGCAGTGTCTCTAATCGAGGAATTCTGACCCTCTTAGTAGTCCATTTTGTCGTCATTTCCTTGAACAATTCTTACTTGCGTGCTTAAAAACCATAAACCCCTCACATTTTGGTGGCTTACACTGACGCCAACGCTAGATCCATTGCAAACTTACCATTCATCAATCAACGAGGGAATGATTGAAGGATAACATAATTCAAAATCAAATTTCCACGCGGATCTTGGCATACACTAACCTATTTTGTGATGGTGCAGTCATCCGCAAGCAGTGTTTCCCTATCTTGATATCAATCCTAGACCATTATTATTCAACATGTGGAGTGGGATCCCATCAATCAGCATCCAAATGGAACAGATTTGATGTCTGAAGTTGATTTTTCAATCAAGTTAGTCCAAGGTCTCATAGTAAACAGTTTGGTTGAGATGTAAAATAGACCAGTATTTAGAATTTTCTTACACTCATCATCATTCCAAAAATTCAAATATGATTGCACATTCCTATGGAGTTTGATGCTTACCTCCTTCTTGAATTTCCATAGTATACTCACTGCAACCTGCACAACATAAAAATATAGTCTTTTACCCACAAAGACGCATACCACCGTGTTTTCAAATTTTTATGCTTTAAAAAAAATCTGATTGAGCAACAACAACCACTTTTCCATTGACTTCAATTAGAGGAGTAAATTTCATTGTCGATTGTTGTGTATAGGTCTTGGCAAAGGAAATAAAGCTTTCAAATCTTTCAAGTTAGGGTTAGTGTTGTGCTAACCTTAATTGCTTCGTTCAAAGAAGAATTGGTGCTCTTCTCCAAAACAAAACAATTATCTACTTCACCAGGAAAGATTGTCTCTAGGTTGATATGATCTCTTTCACTTGCAACACCATCCCTGCACATTTGTGTTGAAACACCATTTATAGGGTTTTACATGGAACCTCCATTAACACCATAATATTCTTCAATAGAAGGAAAATCATGTGATCCCAATCTTCATTAATCGAAGAGTTTTGCACCAAATTTCGTTGTGAACCACTGGAAAAAGCCTGAAAAGAAGACATCGTAGGAAGAGCCCGAAAAAAAATGCCACATCATTTCTCCCTCTTCTACACATATGCACTATGGCCACAATATACC
>JAJJMA010164933.1:0-11866 GCA_023529015.1 Papaver nudicaule | reverse complement strand
AAGGAATAATTGGAGCTTACAAATCGATGATGCACTTTGGGTATATATAATTGCGTACAAGACATCTATTGAGATATCTTCCTTTAATCTTGTACACCGTACATCATGTCAACAATGCAACACTGATATGCGTGGAACTAGAAATCAAAGAAAAATCCATCTTGATAAGCTTGGGGAAATTGGGATTGGTGCATATGAAAGATCTCTTATTTACAAGGAGAAAATGAAAACCTTTCAGGATAAAATGATTTCGAGAATACACTTTCATTGAAAGGAAAACTTTTTTGTTCAATTTTCATCTCACACTCTCTCTTGGTAAATTAAGTTCTTGGTGAGTAGGTCCTTCTCTTGTGCTTAACATTTTTCTACGTACATATGTTGTAACTGAGACTAGAAGTTTGGCCACAGGTAAGGAACTTAAATTGGATGGATATGTTTGAAGAATACTATGAACAATTCATTTACGAGGTTATGAAGGAAATCTTATTAATTGATACATTCCCTGTGAATGAGTCATAAGAGATGGTAGTCCGACTAATTGAGGACATCAAATAGAGTTTTCCATGGAGATCAATCCATCATCTTTGAATCTTTATCTCTATTTTTACTTTATTTTAGTTTTATATCGTTGTAGGAATTCAGTTTACTTAAATTCTACATGAAACAGTTAAATCTCCACTGAGGACAATTTATAATTTAAGTGTAGGAGAGTGATTAAACATATGACAGGAAAAGCATGGGTAGCGAAATACGACCAACTTTTCATTTGGGATCGTGAGTCTTATGGCAAGATATGGACGATCTCAAAAGTCAATATCCAAATATGTGATAACCCGAGTAGGATCACAAGTGATCAGTCCCGACACAAGACAAGTCTTGGTGAATCCCTCGAAAGGATTTACGACAAACTGCAGGTTATAATAACGTACCACTTGTGTTTGTTTTAATTATATAATCAAAGATATAATACGGAAAGTAAAGCACACTAGATTAGACACCAAAGATTTTTTCAACGACGAAACTACAATCCAGTAAAAAAACCTCGGGACCTCGTCCAGATGAACACCGCACAATACTAACTGTCTACAAATGCTAGCCTACTATAAGACTTCTGTCTAGGATGTAGCAGAGACCAATTCCAACTCTCCAGATGAATTTGCTATTGTCGCACTCTTTACATCTCCTGTATCCCGCAAGACCCTACGCACTTGATTCCCCTAGATGACGTCCTTTACAGGCCTAGGAGTTGTTTTAACCGATGTTCAAGGCTTTTTGATAACTTCGACTTTGCAACCTCTATTACCAACTGTATGTTTCGAACGGTCCTCTTCAGTTTAACATACGAAAGTGACTTCCTTCGAATTTCTCCAGGTCATACGAAAATCTACTTACAAGCAGGGGATGACAAGTAAACCAAGTAAACTATGCCCAACTTGTCTCTACCTTAGCTGTGAAAAGAATCACTTAAGAAACTTACACAACCGGAGCTAACTAGGTCTTACAACACGAATGTGTAGCCATACGTTGCTTCAGTTAAAACCCTGTATGTAACATAACAGTTCTTGAATGACCTTATTGCAGAAGAGATTGACCGTAAAATAGACAAGAACGTGATCAGGTTGCCAAGGTTACAGGTTACTCTGATAAATACCACAAAGGCAAATATCTCATACATGTGCTTTCCAACTCTTTAAAGAAGTCTTTATAGTTGTTAGGTAAATCCCACAAAGGAACTGCTACCTAGTAGAGGATGACTACCACAACAAGCTTACACCGAAGTGCAAAGGGTTTATGATCACTCTCATAGAGAAATTTCACGTGTTCTTGATGCTTGTAGTTTATTTATTTAATCCTCTATTTATAAATCTCTATTTGAGATAAAGCAACAGATTACTTGTGTTACAAGTTAGGTAATGCCCGTGTAAAAAGTGTTCTTTACTTAGCTTGCACACAAAAAAAAACTAGGTTAATCCCATTTGGAAATCTTTTAACATTTATCTGCCAAGTGGTTTGTTAGCTCTTAACCACTTCAAGATAGAGATCTAATGAATATGAGAATACCATAAGCTTATTGACACATTGAGATTCGTTAGATGAACACCAAAATATATTCTCGTTATAAGGATCAAGTCCAACTAAGAGATAAGGAGTTATCTGTTAAACCTGCATAATTATCCCGAAGATAACCACCAGACGGTTCGCGAACCGACTGGACTTGGAATCCAGGCCAAATACATCGAATCTGATGTTCACGTATATGTACGTGTACAGATTGACATTTTTGGATCACATGAGGAAAATCCGAAGCTCTTGTATGCGAACCAGTTCGTGAACTGCCTGTTTCCAAATTAGGGTTTAACTGGATCCGCTGGAAAGTACTTGCTGGGCCAATTTCCGTACTTAGACATGTATACGTCCTCAGCTATAATCCATGACTCTGCTCTTAGAGTTACTCCTTAGATTCATCAATTCTCCTACATGTGACTTGCAAGCAAATCATTTAATGGAAAGTGTATTGAATCTATCTCATGTATCTTGTAACTTAGTACACTGGGAAAGTATACCAACATAACTCATGGTTATGTAGACAAGATGACAATCTCAATCGTTATAGTATATCTACTAAAGTAGCCGACTATTTCGAATGAAGATTTTTTTAAAGATTTATTTTTAATGCACATATGAAGTTATGTATCCTCGATAAACTAATAACTACGTTAAATAATAGTTTTTGTCAGTTCCGGCTTGGACCAGTGTCCTAAATTAATAGCCCCACTAAACTGTTATTTTTCCTTAACTCACTTGTTGTTAAATTTTTCATGAAGGTATTTTTCGAATTTCATTTGTCGACGTGGATTTTTTTTTACACTTTTGATATAAGAAGTAGGAGTCGTTGTTACATTCTTTTGGTGTATCTTTCTTCTTTTTTGTATCGAATGAGAATATTTGGTAATAAAAAAAAAAACTTAGGTGGAAAATGAGAAAGATCACTTCTAGGAAATTTTCCAACACCATGATATAATCTCAAAAGTTAACTTTCTAACTACAATTGGTAGAAACAATCCTCTAAGAGACGAAATTGTTATTCTTAACAGAAACCACTCCATCTCCAACAAAATTATTAACTTACCACAATTGCCATTTTCATACTCAACATGAGTGAAAATAACAATACTAGCTACTGCTTGAGCTCCTGTAGAAGTACAAGGATGAAGACTTACATGTGTATATTAACGGTCTTAATAAAAATTTGTTAATACTAACAAATTTAAAGGTATCTAATTCACATCTCAAAAATTATAATATAAGATATGATATATCATCTTATATTATGTCCTATTTTTTTTTAGATATTAACTTCAGTACTTTTCCACTGGATGGCCAATGACCCAAAGAAACGAAAAAATCTGTTACATTTTTTATTTTGAATTTAAAATTTTGTTTGGAATATTCCGCTAATGTAACAAAAGAAAATAGTAAAACCAACATGGAATGGATTGTTAAAGATTATATTTGTTGGGCAATAAATTCGCTAACGGTTTGGATATTAGGAATCTAACACTACTACTTCACTCTTAGTTTGAAGTAAAAAAGGAGAAAAAACGGAAAGGAATTGGGAAAGTAAGAGAGAGACAAAAGAATTGGGAAAGTAAGAGAGAGGTTCTTCCGGCTGGAAGAGAGAGGTTTCTTCCGGCTGGAAGAGAAGAAAATTCCGATCAAAAGAAATTGAAACAATGTTGAAGAAATTAAATATGTTGAGGAAGGTAAGAAACAATGTTCTCAGTTCTCCAATATCAAGATTAATACAAGGTAACTCTCATTTTATTTCATTTCATTTTTTGTAATTGTTATAATGATTGTTACAAAATTCTTTAAGCAAAAAAAAGAAAAAACAGAGTTACTCTGTAAAGGGATGAATTTATACAGATCTGAGTGTTTGTTGTGCAATCTACCCTCCATCTTCAGTTAAATCACCCACTCTAGCAAATATGTTACTCTGTAAATGCTTTAGGAAAGGACATGTAGTAGCTTATATATGCTTAAAGCCTAAAGCACAACAATGACATTCAGAATAAAAGATAAAAAACGAACCCACCTACTAGACTTAAAATATCGACACCTCTATTCACAAACTATACACAGACAGGAAAACCTATAACCCTTCTACACAGTAAGCATTCAGATATAACCTTGAAGTGAAACACTAAAAAGTTTTAATCAAAAAAATTGATCACAACTTAGATCTATTTTAATCTCCTCCATCATCTATTTTAATTTCTTCTTAAGGAACACAAAAATTCGTCAACATCATTTAAGTAGAATGATTAAACACATGAACAAAAAAAGAAATAAATATATCAGATTAAATATTAGTACAAGAAAATCCTCATTTGTTTCTGTAATATCAAAATCTAAAAAAATAAAACTCAAGCAAAAACATGAATCATGTACTGGAAGTAGAATCATGGAAATACTTGCAAACAAATCAAAGAAAAAAAATAACTATTACCTTCGTGGAATCGATTTATTTGTTATATCACTAAAAAAAGAACCAATAATAAGAAGTTTATTAGATAAACTGATTTGACAAATCCCAAAATTGAACACAAAGAATAAAAGAAAAAAGTTGTTAAGCAATGAACTCACGCTCAACGGTTAGGTGACCGTTTGCCCTGATGGTTTATGACATGAAATCCCAAAGTGGTTTTCATAATTGTCTTCCAGCGCCATTGTTCTCAAATATAAAAATTGCTACCACATCATAAGATAAGTCCAAAATACACTGACTCGATGTGAGTATCAACATTTCTAGTGCTACTCATAGGGTTCTCCCTGCCTCAGGCTCCTAAGGTAAAAGTCGAGACCAAGATCTATGGAAATACCTATTTGTATAAGCCAAGAAGATTATGCTTTTGGATAAATATTTATCCAAATCAGAGAGTTGAAATTAAACTTAGGTTACTATTAACGGTAATTAAAACCACATATACACGTTTCAGAACTGACTACCTTTTATAGAGAGTTTTTTCTATGAAATTTATTTGCTTTTGGGATACATCTTTTGTAGGAAATTTATGTTTTTTGAAAATAATTTTTTCTAGATAGTTTTTTTGTTTGGGGAAACAAACCTTTAATCCGAAAACTCTATTTATACGAGATTTTTGGATGATTGTTCTCCTATCTTATAACTTTAACCATGGATCATTCAATAACTCTCCCTATTAGAGCTCCTTGTGAAAAATCTGTTTCCATGGTACTTGATGAGAATCATAAGTATCCCAAAGAAGCTATGAATTCTAATGCTTTCAAGAAAAAGAATTTCTTTAAGAAAGAAAATAAGACTGTGAAGAAACCTAAATCCAATACTTCCAAGAATAATCGAATTGCATCAATTGTCAAGGAATGCAACAATAAAAAAGAAGTACAAACTCTTGGTAAGACTTTGAAAGTTCAAGAAGCCTTGGTCAAGCAACATGAAGCTCTTACTGCAATTCTCAACCAAAAGTTTCATGAACCCTTCTCAGTTAAATATTGTTTTGATCGGCTTTATTCATTAGAAGACAGCTCTCAAATTAATTGTCAGTTTCCTTATAAGAGTATACGGGTGAAGTCAGTCCCTCCTTATGTGTAGTTTTTTTATGGACTGTTATGCATAAGTCAATCTCAACTGTTGATAATCTCAACAGACGAGGCTGCAATATAAAAAACAAGCACTGTTGTTTGTCTTTGACTAAAGATGATACCATAAATCATCTTATGCTTCAATGTTCTTTCTCTACACAAATATAAGGGTATTTTATGAATGGTTTCCACGTGGAATGGGTTCCAACAAAAACAGTTTTGAATGAATTAAAAGCTTGGAAACATAGAAGAGTTAGGAGAGTAGCAAGAAAAGTGTGGACAGTTTTATTCTTTGCAATTTGCTGGGCGATTTGGTTGGAGAGGAATAAAAGGATAATAGCTCACAAAAAAGAGAGAGATTTGAATAAAATTATAGATGAGGTGAAGAGTTCTCTGTATAGTTGGGGTAAGGAGGCCAAATGGTGTAGATATTATCGGTTTAGTGATCTAGTTCTTAATTGGAAGGCAGCTATCAACTAGGTTTACTTTATAAACTGGAGATATAAGGGAGTGTTAGTCCTGATTATCATGGAGTTGTAACATTTTTATTTTATAATAAATTCGTAACCTTTTTCGCTAAAAAAAAAAATGGGTTGATTTGAATCCTGATTCAAAACCTAACAAAATCGCGGTGGTGGTGGTGGATGGATGAGTGGTGGTGGAACTTGCCTGTGTTGATACCAACGGAAGAAAAAGTCAAACCCCTTTTCGGCTTTTTGACAATTTTGTAGTTTATGGTCAGTGTAAGTGAAAGACTAAAAAAAAAGGCCTTGTTGTGTATATCACAAATGGGCCATGTGAACAGCTGGGGTCACTTTTTTCCACTATCAGAGTGACTTTTGGGTGGAAACTCGGTGTCATATTTTCCATTGTGCCTTTCTTTTTCCCTTTCTTTTTTTTGCTAGTATTAAGATTTTCACGTACGATACTGGTGAGTGGTGAGATGTGTACTTCGAGTTTTCTGTAATCACGGAAAATAAACTTATGGTGAGGCATTCTACAATGGTGGAGATGGTTTATCAGGCAAAAATTTTCATTCTAACACACATTATTAGAGGTGTCTAATGGATCAGATTCGTTCCCAGACCTGTCATTTAATCTTGAAACATGCTTTGAGCCGTCCCAAAATTCTGCAAGCCCTCCCGCCGTCAAAATTACCTTTTAGCCCTTGCTATGAAATGACTAAGTTATCCCTCAATTAACACTAGAAATTACTAGTATACCCTTTAACTAATTAACCTATATATTCTTAATCCTATCCCTAAAACAAAAAAAAAAACTCTTCTCTTCACCAAAACAAAACTTCTCCTCTTCTTCTTCTTCTTCTTCTTCTTCACCAAAAAAACTCTACTCTTCACGAAATCATCGAAACTCGTCGATTTAGGAAAATTAATTGCGTGCGTTCTATATAACATGTCGAGGTCAAAAACAAAGGCTAGAAATCGATCCAAACAACCACAATCTCCGGATGAACCCACTCTTGCCCAAGTTCAACTTCAAAATCGAATCGAGTGAGAAAAAGAAGATATGGTCGCGATTCGAAGATAATTTCACAAACCCATTTCATCATATTTGAGTCTTATGGTGTGTGATTGAATTATTATGTTGTTTCCATGGGTGAATCGAGAGATTTCGTCGAAAAAACCCACTTTCAGAGCCATATTCGGCCCCTAAAAAAACCCAGAATAGGGGCCGAATGCTCCATTTTCCCTGAGAATGAAGAACAGTTCGGCCCCTAATAATTTTTTTTAGGGCCGAATGTGCATTCGGCCCCTATTTTTTTAGGGCCGAATACGTATTCGGCCCCTAAATCCTTATTTTTTTTAGGGCCGAATGTATATTCGGACCCTAACTCCTTTTTTTTTTTTGGGCCGAATGTATATTCGGCCCTCACGATACTAGGTAATACAGGCCGAATATGGTAATTGAGACCTCCATCTCATCTCTCTGCTGCTCTCACTCGAGCTATCTATCATCTGAGTTCTTTGCTGATCGTTATGTTTATCTTCATTGTGCAAGTACAGGATATGTTTGTTGGAGGAAGCGAAACGTCTGCCACAACAATGGAATGGACAATGGCAGATAAGATAAGAAGAATTGTTGGCAAGAAAGGTAAAGATGAAGAGAGCAGAGACATTAATGGTTGCCACTAAAGTCTGTGATGGTCGTGCGGTTGTCTGACAGACTCCAAAACCCCTATTTTTGCTTGCCCTCTCCAGCTTCTCTTCCTGAGCAGTAGCCGCCTCTTCATCTTGAGCTTCATATTTCTATTTTTTCCATGGAGCGTTGTCAGCTTTGAAACTCGCCCAGTATTTGTAGCCGTCGGCATTGAGTAGAAGCTAACATCAACCAAAAGGGCATCTCCGTGGATAATCGCAAATCTGTTTCCTTTTGGGTCCCAAACAAAAGCAATCATATTGTCATTCTTGTTCTCCAGCTCCAGGACCTCGATAGGAATATTAATCGTCTCTTTCTTTGATTCGGAAAAAGCTCAAAACTGACGTACATGCTTTTCCTTGTTTTTGGGCAGCGGTCAATCGCAACAGCAAGCTGGAATTCTCCACTACGATGATAAATAAGATTACGTCCTGATTGCCTGGGATCATTCCAGAAGATCTCAGTATCAATATCCGCACAAATGACAAATTGATCACGTGCTTTTATGTCAGTAATTAACCATTGTTGCAAGTTTTTGCAAGGGGTGTACTGCTTAATTTCAGGCGAAACCCACTCATCAGCAATTTCCATGAATCTATTGAAGTAATCGAATAGGTTGACCACAAGTATGTACTGGGAGCTGCCCAATCTTCTGTAAGTTGAAGTAATCTATTGAAGTAATCGACTAAGGTTATACTCGAGCATTGGCGTAACTTTGTTTGAATGTATTGATGTTGGTGCTTCACATTTTGCCATTGTGTGGCATTAAATTCTGTTGCTACATCATATTTTAACAATGTCTTCACATTCGGCCTGTATTACATAGTGTCGTGAGGGCCGAATGTAGATTCGGCCCTAAAAAAAAAAGAGTTAGGGGCCGAATACACATTCGGCCCTAAAAAAAAAAAGGATTTAGGGGCCGAATACGTATTCGGCCCTAAAAAAAATAGGGGCCGAATGCACATTCGGCCCTAAAAAAAAATATTTAGGGGCCGAACTGTTCTTCATTCTCAGGGAAAATGGAGCATTCGGCCCCTATTCTGGGTTTTTTTAGGGGCCGAATATGGCTCTGAAAGTGCGTTTTTTCGACGAAATCTCTCGATTCACCCATGGAAACAACATAATAATTCAATCACACACCATAAGACTCAAATATGATGAAATGGGTTTGTGAAATTATCTTCGAATCGCGACCATTTCTTCTTTTTCTCACTCGATTAGATTTTGAAGTTGAACTTGGGCAAGAGTGGGTTCATCCGGAGATTGTGGTTTTTTGGATCGATTTTCAGCCTTTGTTTTAGACCTCGTCATGTTATATAGAACGCACGCGATTAATTTTCCTAAATCGATGAGTTTCGATGATTTCGCGACGAATTTCGTTGTTTTGGATTTAGAGAAGAAGAAGAAGAAGAAGAAGAAGAAGAGAAGTTTTTTTTTGTTTGAAGAGAATTTTTTTTTTTTGTTTTAGGGATAGGATTAAGAATATATAGGTTAATTAGTTAACTCTAATCTAATTATTAGGACTAATCATATTAGGGGTAGTTTTGTATTTAAAAAAGTTAGAAAACTAAAGGGGGGACCAAAATTACTAAGGGGAGGGACGGTGGGAGGGCTTGCAGAATTTTGGGACGGCTCAAAGCATGTTTCTTTAATCTTTGTTTGAAAATTAAAAATTCTGAAATGGGCCTCACCTTTAGTTAGTGGGCCTCTTAGTCTTAGATAGGTTA
The DNA here is from genome assembly GCA_023529015.1 of Papaver nudicaule. Taxonomy (NCBI): domain Eukaryota; kingdom Viridiplantae; phylum Streptophyta; class Magnoliopsida; order Ranunculales; family Papaveraceae; genus Papaver; species Papaver nudicaule. The sequence continues at coordinate 2,360 of JAJJMA010164933.1, read as the reverse complement.
CTGCGACTGGCGTGATGAAAAATACTTTGGTACTTGGCACTTGTTGACTTACCTTCTTCTTAAAGGCTGATTTAGGGGCCGGAAAAAATGATAAAGAGACCGGATAATAAAACAAAATAGAGCTATTTTTAAGCTTTTTCAAAAACCCCTTATCCGACATATTTTCTTAAATACCAAAATATCCTTATTTAATTAGAACTAATGAATCAGATTAGTTTAACTAAACTTAGATTTGTGCTCTAATCTTTCAAATCACGTATTTTTTCTTTACAAACGATAAAGAAAATCTAGTTTAACTAAATTAGATTTTGTGATTCCATAGCCTATTTTCGGCTCAATTTTAACCCAGAATCCAGCCGAAAATAGAAGAAGACGATGTACAGTAAATTTTCGGCTAGGTTTTTCAAAATTAAGCCTATTTTCGGCTGGATTGGCTGCGACACATTTGGTAACTTATTTTTTCGTCTGGTTTTGTTGCATGAAATACAGACGATAATTGATTTTCGTCTAGATTTTTAGGGTTTTACCCAGCCGAAAATCACTCTGAACTATCATTTTTAACCATTCAAAAGAGGAATCAAAACATAAAAACTTAATCATAGACAAAATTAAACAACGGGAGGAGACGATGAAGAAGAAGATAAAGAGTTGAAATCGCAGCAAAACCAGACGGGAGGAGACGATGAAGAAGACGATGAAGAAGAAGATAAAGGTTTTTGTTAATCATTAATTTAAAAGGGTAACTTAGACTTTTCATATCATTTTGACACCCCTTATAACACACTTTAGGATAGGGATAAAAATCCCGGTCTCCCTAGTATTTTTTTCGGCCCCTAAATCATCATTTTTCTTCTTAACACAGTATAGTCGTAGAAGTTCTTCAACCAGAGCTAGATAAGATTAGTGACCGTTGTACAGTTTAAGAATTATAATATTTGTGTGCATGATTAAATAGCCTAAGACTAATAATCAGATTGGAAAATAAGCAACAACATTAACAGTGAATCACTGATCATAACTAAGCCAGCAGAAAAATGGGAGCTCCATACAGTACCTCAAGAGAAATGTTGGTATGGGCAACAATCTTTCCAGCAGCAGCAACAACTTTGCTTATTGTCTTCCCCAAGCGTAAGGCGCATAGATTACCTCCAGGTCCACCCGGTTGGCCGTTGGTCTGTAACATTTTTGATTTAGGCCGCTTGCCACATGCAACATTAGCGGATATGAAGCAAACATATGGTTCAGTCATTTGGATACGACTGGGTTTGGTAAACACTCTGGTGATAAATTCTGCTGAGGCCGCTGCGGAATTGTTCAAGAACCATGAGGGAGGGAGAGAATATGAATTTCTTCGACATAAATTTGATTGGCACTATCGTGATCTCACGGGACTTGGTGGATCCGAAATCTACAAAAAGGAAATGATTTCTTCGACATGAATTCTGATCTTGCAAACCTTATAATAAAGCCTAATGTGGCTAAACTGCCAGATGCATTCATGGTAATAGTGTAGAAGTGTATTTGGAGTGTAACTCAGACTTAGCATGTGTGAGTCAGTGTGTCTGTCTCAGTTTTACTCAGTGTCTGTCTGAGGGAGTGTAACAGTAATTGTGTCGGCTCATTACAGAGCTATAAATACTGTTGTCTGAACTATTCTGTGTAACAGTCATGGGTATTCTTCAACAATGCCTGGGGACTTGCAAGGGACCCTAGTAAACGGGAAGACCCCATTGACGTTCAAGCCAGAGCGTTTCTTGGGTTCCGATGTTGATTTTCGTGGACAAAATTTCGAGTTTTTACCGTTTGGATCCGGGAGGTGTATGTGTCCAGGGTTTCCAATGGCTCTGCAAATGCTTCACCTTATGCTCGGCTCGCTGATTCAATCGTTCAATTGGGTTCTTTGCGATGGTGTTACACCAGCCACGATAGACATGGAAAACTGGGGACGTCACTGAGAAAGGCCATCCCGTTAAGAGCAATACCCAAACCAGTATACTGAAGACATGTTACCTGTAAAATGATATTGCATACTTGGGCTTTTCTTCGACAAAATAAAATGGATGAATTCTATAAGTAATTTTTTTTTTTTTTGATCAAGTTTTCTTTAACAAAGTTAGTTGTAGAGGTTACGCTCATCTCTGTATTGTGTATCAGTCCGTAATATTGCCGTATAATTCATTCTGTTTTTTCGTCCCTTGCACTTTATTTTTGATTTTGCCTGTTTCCTCCATAATCTCTTACTATGCGCCATGGACATGCCTGAGTACTGTCGTCAAGTGCGTACTTCGCCGCAATTTGGCATCATCCACAATTTTGGCAGCAATCTAGGTTTAGAGGCTTCACAATCTTTGTCCCATGAG
>JAJJMA010164925.1:0-35737 GCA_023529015.1 Papaver nudicaule | reverse complement strand
GGCAACGAAGGCCAGAACATTGGCAGCCAAGAAGCTTCCAGAAAATACTGGAAGAGTTTAAGTGTTTTACTTATTTTAAGTGTTTACTTATTTAAGACTTTCCTAGTTTAGGATTTGTCTAGTTTTAGGATTTCTATTCCTAGTTTAATTATGAGACATGGTGCTCTATATAAAGAGACCAATGTCTAGAAGAAAGGGAGAGAAGTCGAAAGACGAGAGGCAGAGAGAGTTCATCCCTTCTGTAATCGAGATTTCTCTAAGTTAATAAGAAAGAAGAAGATTATTAGTTAACATTGTTCTTTGATCATCAAGCAAATCAACACATTCTGAATATCCTTGATCGTATACGTATCACTTCTAGTGTCGAAGATTGTAAAAGAAGTCCCATAACATTTTACATGCGAAGCGGCTACAGATTAGTAGAGGGGTCAGTTTTGTGTGGTAGAGATCTTATGGTGATTCCCACTCTCTCTCTCTCTTCTCACTCTTCATGTCTCTTTGGTCCATTTTTGGGCAACATTAAGTGTTTTAGTTTTACATAGGTTCCACTGTATAAAACAGTGGTAACCCACCCTCCCCACTAGGTGCAGGTCAGGGGTTCTCGACCCTTTGTGTTGTGTCAAATAAAAAAAAAAAAAAAAAAAGTGTTTTAGTTTTACATGCTCCTTTATAAGGGGTGATGTCAAAGAGAAATAATGCATTGCTCATATCTATTTGGGTGAGGTACATGCAAACTCCATCTGTGGACTGCCATTCAACTGTCTGATTTTAGACCCTGAAAAAACAATGAATTACCTTAAGACTATGTACCATCGATCGATTACCACCGCAATCCGCAACAACCTTAAATTGTTCAAACGTTATCATACTCCTCCTACCCACCTCACTTTCCAATAATTCTATATGTACACTCAAAAATCTAGAGAAAAATCTAGGGATTTGATCTGACAGTCAGTACTTTGTAATCTTTGCCCACTACCCATCCCAATGCTAAGCTCACAAAGTACTGACCATCAGATCAAATCCCTAGATTTTTCTCTAGATTTTTGGGTGTATGTGTAGAATTACTCCCTCACTTTCAACTTTCAAGTGATGATATCTAGTCTAGTCTAGGACCAGGTACACGTGAGTTGTCGTAATCCTACCCCTCTTGGTTGGAGACTGAATACTGTTGTTCATAGTCCTCTTATGTACGTACGAGTGCAGGAATGTACTAACGATTAAATTCAATTTTTGTACTAAAATTAGTACGAGTGCAGTTGAGGTTGGTTTGACACATACCCATCGTTAATCTGACATTCAGTGAAATCTACCAATTATCTTCACCAAAGGATTACATAGGTTTTCTCTTCTAGTGCTAGATCATGCAAACTCAAGGTTGTTTGTGTTCGGGGGGAAGGTAATAATACCCTAGTGGGGACGGAGGGTGTCGGTTACACTAACTATATAAGCTGTCTGTCTAAAAGCAAAAATGGATACAGAAGAAGAAACATTTCAAAAATGGAGTTCCTGGAGAATAATAATAATAATCAAGGTAACTCCTTTTCATTTCTGTTAACGGCTTCTTCCATTATAATTCCTGTTAAATTTCAATTATAGTTTGTTTTTACTACTTTGAGTTTCAGATGCTTGTAATAATGTCTAGCTAGAGACTTAGACTTAGACATGATAACATACATATTCTAGGAAATCAACAACCTTTTGGATGACATCTATGCTGCTGGCAGTAAGGTTAAGGTTAAATCTCATGCCATGCTGAAATCCCTACTAGAGAGTTCCTCTGACTAATGCTCAAGAGGTAGACAGAATTGTAAGCAACTGAAGAGAAAATGTTTTATAAGGCTTCTGTCGATAGGTATGGAACAAGTACCCAAGAGCTAGGTAGAGGGACAATTAGCTTCCTGTGTAGGTTTGTGCATGGTAGATGTTTTAGTTGTGTAGGCTTTGATGGCTTTTGTTTCCGGCCTTTGCCTTTTGTTGCACTAGTCTAGTGCTTTCCTGTTCTTTTCTCCCTCTTTTGAATAAATTTATAACCTTTTTCTGTGTGTTTCTTCTATGTATTGAATTAATGTTTGTCGAATGTTGAATGTTTCTTAATTGTGTTGAATTTCGAGAGGTTTTGTTTGCTTTTAAAAGGAAAATACTGTAAACGGGATCTCGTCTACTCATTATTGAATATGATTGAATGAACTGTTATGATTTAGATTGTTTCTTCCTCTTGTGACTTAGTTGTTGTTATATGGATACAGGGGATTTCTCTTGGATTTGCGGAGGAGAATTTAGTTGGGGGTCATCGTGCACTCATGGAGTCATAATTGATGGTTTCAATCTTTTATTCATCATTGTTTTATCTTTGTTTTGGATTATTGGTTATTTCAGGAAGCAATTCATTCGTGGTAATTCTAGGACGGATTGGTTACTAGTACTTGTTTCAGTGTGCTGTGCTGTTAATGCCATTGCACATTTTAGTCTTTGTCTGTGGGGTGTATATCAGAAAGAGGCGTCAACAGATTTTAGTTGGGCATTTTACTTCATCAAAGGATTAATATGGATTTTCATGTCACTCTCCCTTGTTGTGCCGCTGAACAAATGGGCAAGAATTATGATTTTTTTCTGGTGGATTTCCTTCTCTTTACTGAATTCTGTGCAGTATGTGGAAATCTTGGTGAAACACGAAAAATTAGATATCCTCGATATGGTTTCATGGTCTGTAAATTTGTTACTTCTCTTTTGTGCTTTAAGGTGCTTTGGGCGGCTACTAGTTTCTCAAAACACTCAGGAAGAGGCTTTGTCAGAGCCACTACTAGCCGGAAAAGGTGAAAGTAACATATCCGGAGTAGAAAATGCTAATTTGTTTAGCAAGTTAACATTTTCCTGGCTCAACTCGTTGATGTGGATGGGTCATATAAAGCCATTAACTCTAGAAGACATACCAAATCTTGTTCCCGAAGATGAAGCTTTTATTGCTTACCAGGCATTTTTTCATGCTTGGGAGCTTCTACGGAGCCAAAAGAGATCAGAAAACGATAGTAATCTGGTTCTTTGGGCACTAGCTAAGGTTTACTACAAAGAAATGATACTTGTAGGAATCTGTGCATTTCTTAGGACCCTCTCTGTGGTGATTTCTCCGCTGTTACTTTATGCCTTTGTAAAATATTCAACCCGTAAAGAAGAAAGTTTGTCTCACGGCATTTCCCTAGTCGGTTTGTTAGTCATTGTCAAGGTTACAGAATCTTTATCTCAGAGGCATTGGTACTTCAGCTCAAGAAGGTTTGGTATGAGGATGAGATCCGCTCTGATGGTAGCCGTTTATCAAAAGCAGCTAAAACTTTCTAGTTTGGGTCGAAAAAGACACTCAACTGGGGAAATAGTGAATTACATTGCGGTTGATGCTTATCGAATGGGTGAATTCCCGTTTCGGTTTCATTCTTCATGGACTTATGCAGTTCAATTGTTTCTTGCTATCGGAGTACTTTTTGGAGTAGTTGGTTTTGGGGCTCTTCCTGGTTTGGTTCCTCTTGTTATGTGTGCAGTTCTGAATGTGCCCTTCGCGAAGATGCTTCTGACTTGTCAAACACAATTTATGGTAGCACAAGATGAAAGATTAAGAGCCACTTCTGAGGTTTTAAACAATATGAAGATCATCAAATTACAATCTTGGGAAGACAATTTCAAAAATTTGATTGAGTCTATCCGAGATAGGGAGTTCAAATGGTTGTCCAAGACACAAATTCAGAAATCTTATAGTACTGCACTCTACTGGATTTCACCCACATTGATATCGTCAGTAGTCTTTCTAGGATGTATAATTGTGAAAAGCCCTCCTTTGAATGCCAGCACCATTTTTACCATTCTTGCAACATTGAGGACCATGTCAGAACCGGTCACAATGATTCCTGAGGCTCTTTCTGCTATAATTCAAGTCAAGGTTTCATTAGATCGCCTTAACAAGTTTTTGTTGGATGATGAGCTCACTGATGAAAATGTTGTGAAAGAGAATCAACAGCAGAACTGTGGTTTCGATATTGTAATAAAGTCTGGTGTTTTCAGCTGGGAGCTAGATTTGGCCATTCCAACCTTGAGGTCTGTTGCTCTTGTTGTAAAAAGAGGACAGAAAATTGCTGTTTGTGGACCTGTTGGTGCTGGAAAATCTTCTTTCTTGTGCGCCATACTGGGGGAAATTCCTAAAATCTCAGGATCAGTGAGTGGCATAAAGACTCTAGTCTTAGAAATATTGAATGGTTGTACAGATTCTACCTTTGTTAACAGTAGTCTTACTTCTTGTTTTTAGGTTGACGTGCATGGTTCTATCGCCTATGTATCACAAACATCTTGGATACAGAGCGGGACGATTCGTGATAATATACTGTTTCGACTGCCAATGGACAAAGGCAGATATAACGAGGCCATTAAAGCATGCACTCTGGATAAAGATATTGAAAATTTCAACCACGGTGATCTTACAGAAATTGGTCAGAGAGGGCTGAACATGAGTGGAGGACAGAAACAGCGGATTCAACTCGCTAGAGCTGTCTATAATGATGCTGATATCTATCTCCTTGGCGACCCATTTAGTGCTGTTGATGCACATACAGCGGCTACTCTTTTCAATGTGAGTCCAATAGTTGTTGCTCATGACTGCACGTATGCCCTTTACCATGACTTACAAAATCTAAATGATGTACTTTCAGGATTGTGTCATGGCAACTCTTGCAAACAAGACTGTCATTTTAGTGACCCACCAAGTTGAGTTTCTTGCTGAAGCTGATCGAATTTTGGTAATCGGTTTTACCTCTGAACACCTTATTGCATTTGGTTGTTGTTGTTTGATAATGTATAAAGTCAGTGAGAAACTTTCTCAAATTTTTCAGGTCATGGAAGGTGGAAAAGTCACTCAATCAGGAACCTATGAGGAGCTCCTAACTGTTGGGACAGCATTTGAACAGCTTGCAGTGCCCATAAGAATTCAATGGCAGAAATTGACCCTGAAAAAAGTGGAAACAAGGATGAGTCTGAGGAGTCTAAATATTCCTTGGCCATTAAAGAATGCAATGATGATGAGATCTCAATGAAGGGTTTGCCAGGGATTCAGTTGGCAGAAGAGGAAGAGAAGGAGAGTCGAGATGTTGGGTGGAAGCCATTTTACGATTATATCATTGTGTCTAAAGGATTACTTTTTCTTGGTTCATCAGCATTGTCTCAGATTATTTTCTTTTCTCTGCAAATTGCTTGTACTTATTGCCTTATTGGTTAGCGGTTGCCATAAACATTCCTAGTGTAAACAATAGCGTGTTAATCGGAGTTTATGCAGGGATTTCAGCTGTGAGTACATTATTTGTATATTTAAGGTCCTACTTTGCAGCTCGTTTAGGACTAAAGGCTTCCAAAGCCTTCTTCCAAGGTTTCACCAACTCTGTGTTCAAGGCTCCTATGCTCTTCTTCGATTCAACCCCAATTGGAAGGATTTGACACGGGTAAGATACACTCTTTTTGTATCTTTTGTCACTAACACTAGACACTAAGTAAAATGAATATGAAAAAATATGTACATCTCTTATTGTTGTAGGTATCATCAGATTTGAGTGTAACGGATTTCGACGTGCCTTTTTCTATTTCATTTGTAATTGCACCTTCTTTCGAGATTGTAGCAACCGTTTGTATAATGACCTCCGTCACATGGCCAGTTCTCATTGTGGCTGTTCTCGCCATGGTTGCTGTAAAATATGTTCAGGTGGATCTCATAACATGTCGACTCTTTCATATGGATAATTTTTCTGTTGACAATCTAATTCTGACAGTGTCGTTGTGTTTTAATGAAGGATTACTATCTGGCCTCTGCAAGGGAGTTAATTAGGATTAATGGAACTACTAAAGCTCCTGTTATGAATTATGCAGCCGAGACATCACTAGGAGTTGTCACAGTAAGGGCCTTTTCTATGACTGAGAGGTTCTTTAATAGGTATCAGAAGCTCATAGACACGGATGCTAAGCTCTTCTTTCATTCTAATGCTGCGATGGAGTGGTTGGTTATAAGAGTTGAAGTACTCCAGAATTTGACATTGTTCACAGCAGCACTTCTCCTTGTTTTGCTTCCTCAGGGTACCGTAAATCCAGGTATTTCTAAACCAAGCGATTCTTCGTCTTCAATTTGAATGTCATATTTACAGCGACAGTTGTTTCAGGTTTTGTGGGGCTCTCTTTATCCTATGCTTTGGTGCTTACCGGCACCCAAGTTTTTCTGAGTCGATGGTACTGCAACTTAGCTAACTACATCATTTCTGTTGAACGGATAAAACAATTTATGCATATACCATCAGAACCTCCAGCAATTGTTGATAGCAAAAGGCCGCCACCTTCGTGGCCCTCTAAAGGAAGAATAGACTTGGATGATCTTAAGGTGAGTTTTAGGTATTCACTATATGGTACCTTCAATTATATCGTATTCATGCTCAACAACTCGCCATGATGGTTGCAGATAAAGTATCGTCCAAATGCTCCTCTAGTTATCAAGGGAATCACCTGCACTTTCAAGGAAGGAGCGAGAGTGGGAGTTGTTGGTAGAACTGGAAGTGGAAAGACTACACTCATTAGCGCCTTGTTTCGCCTTGTAGAGCCTGCAAGTGGGAAGATTCTTATAGACGGCTTAGACATTTGCTCAATGGGTCTAAAAGATTTAAGATTGAAGCTCAGTATAATTCCTCAAGAAGCAACCCTTTTTCGGGGGACTATTCGAACTAATTTGGACCCTCTAGGCCTTTACTCTGACGAAGAGATATGGAAGGTATAGAACCAGTTCCTTGTCACTTCCATTCCTCCGATTTTCATTGACTGTATCTAATATTAGATGGCTTACCTTGTCACTAAATGAATTCATTGCCCTGTCAATGGCAGGCAATAGAGAAGTGCCAGCTAAAAGCTACAATTAGCAGTCTCCCTAATCTTCTCGATTCGTCAGGTGAGATTAATGCAAGAATCAGGAGCTCAATTATTTCATCATCCTCGCATCTTAATCTTTTGCTTACATTTTGTGTGATTTCTTGACAGTGAGCGACGATGGTGATAATTGGAGTGCTGGTCAACGTCAGCTCTTTTGTCTTGGAAGAGTACTTCTTAAAAAGAACAAAATTCTAGTTCTAGATGAAGCAACTGCATCAATTGATTCTGCAACAGATGCTATTTTACAGAGGGTTATAAGGCAGGAGTTCAGAAACTGCACGGTCATTACAATAGCTCACAGGGTTCCCACGGTTACGGATAGTGACATGGTCATGGTCCTCTCTTATGGTAGATATACACTTCTCTCGAATCGATTGCATTTTCAATTAAGAGCTACAATTGATTTTTCACTACTGGTGATATTGCAGGAAACTTGGTCGAATACGATGAACCTTCAAAACTCATGGAAACAAATTCATATTTCTCTAAGCTTGTGGGTGAATACTGGGCAAGTTGCTGGGGCAATTCTTATCAAAATCTTCAGCACTACCAATGAAGTATAGATACACATGAAATGCTTGTATGTTCTGTTGTATTCGAGATTGTACTTTCGGCCATGTGAAGAGAAATTGTTCTCCCATTAATAGCGGACGTGCAGGTAACCAGAGGCGTCCAGGGAGGGTGATGTTTGAGTTGCAAGGATCATGGTAGTGTCAAGTGTGGTGCTGTGCCTTATTTTTGAAAAATAAAGATCGGTTTGCCCGAGAATTTGAAAATAAATTCAACGGGATGTTTTGGTGTATTTGGATTTTGGTACACCCCAGTAATCTTGGAAATTTTTCTGCATACTTACACTTCTGCCTAGCCTTTTATCTTCTCTTGTACTTTAGTATGCAAGAAAATGAATGCTGGCTCTTTAAATTGTTTTTAGAGGGACAGGGTCAGTTGATAACTATTGCGTCCTTGTTAGTTGTATGTTTTGTTTTGGGCACATTTAAGTGCTCGCATTTAAGAAGGGACAAGCAAATTCCACCTGCATATTGTGTCAGTCAACTAATAACAGACCCTATAAAAACAATGAATTACCTTTTGACGATGTACCATGGATTAACTGGTAATGAGACCCGCTAAAGAAAAACCAAATTTGACAGTATCTTTTATCAGTCAATTTAGAAATTTTACTGATAGAAAAAGAAGAAGAGCCAGAGAGGTATCACACAAGACTCCAAGAGGGAGTGTAAAATAAAAGAGATTAAAAAAACTGTACAAAACCCGCTAGAGACGGATTTTCTTTATATCACAAAAAATATAAACCAGGCAGAGGCTGCATTGGCTCTCAGACACAGTCACAGTGCACATATCACATATGCTAAAACTCCACTAATGTGTGATACGTACAAAAATTAGGAAGTGTGGATGAGCAAAATGTAGCAAAAGACTAAACACCATGTTACTTCTTTTTGCCGTTCCCCTTATCCTTTTCCAATCTTGATAGTTCCTTCTTTTGGCAATATTTCAGCATTGATGTAAAACTGACCTGAGAAGTATGTGGAGCCATAAGCATTGAGAAAAAAGAATCCGTCTGTTCTCTTAATCTTGTGTCCGCAGCTTGCGCCTTTCGATAAAGCTCGCCAAATTTATCCAGTATGACCTGGATATTCTCCTTGCTGAAACATAGCATAAAATGAAAAGATTAGGCTACAAGATTTAAGTTTTCTGGGCAAGATAAATCATCTTAAGCGCCCGCAAACACACTTAGCGTGCTTGGAAACTGACCTCGGACCAGAATCCCTTAAAGCAGTTAAGTTTTGCTTTACTTCCCTAAGCATGATTCCTGCTTCAGCAGCGAAAATACGATCTTCAGTGCTAGAAGATGCATTCAGATTCAATTTGGCAATTCCAGCATCGAGAACACGAATGACAAACTCCATATTAAACTACACACAAGAAACTAAACCATTAGAGGCACTCTTTTGATAATGTAAATCGTAATAAAAGAAGCAAATTGAAAATTTAACAAACCTTTAATGCGTGTGGATTAACAGTGAAATCGTCTACTCCATGCCAAATAGTCTCGTACCCCCATCGCATATCACTGACATGTTCATGCCCATTCACCGTGAACTGCTTGGTCTCCAATTCAAGATCGGCATCTTGCTGCACACCTTGTGTTCTCTCAAGGTAGAGTATATTCAATATATCTTCTCGACACGTAATCAACTTCATGTCAATGAATATGGCATCGAGACAGGAAAAAGTTGGACGATTTTTACCAGAGTACAAAATCACCAGAGGATTCTCAATGATCTTAAGCACCTCCGCGAATAATTTAGATAACTTATTGTAATCCACATCCCTGGATACTGTCTCATGGGGATATTTCGACGGTTTTGCAAGGCTAAGGATCTTACGAAATTCCAGTGGGAGCAACGAAGATATCTCATCTTCAATGAGTATTTCATAGAGAACATCAAACCGATCTCTGGTAATAATACAAACCAGACAAACAAGGATAACTAACCTTAAAACAAGAGAAGGATAATTTTTCCTGGCTGCGATATCAGTTTTTTTAAACCATTCCACCGTGTCTTTTTTCCCCAAAAGTATATGATGAGCAAATCCCGACAGAAAACCAAACAAAGAACATAGTTCTGCTTTTGAGCTAATATCTGTATCTGACTCAGATTTGGTGTACACTTTCCAGTTCTCACATGTAAGTGTTTCCAGGAGAGAAGACTTTGTAGTGAAATAGATGCCTACCCAAGAACTTCCTAAATAAAGTAAACGCTCCATGAGATACAAAAAGTGGAACGGTGAAATATAACTTGACATTCTGTTCCACCAGGGCTGGCAGCTTCTTCCCAGGCACTTTCTAGTCTGCAAGAGAAATGATAACCTCACAATCCCTGAATCAATACAATCTTTAAACAGCTCAAAGAAGGATTTCCAAAACGTGTTCAGGTCAGAGCGGTTTACAATCACCTGATACAGTTGATCAGGTAGACTCCCATACACAAATATCAGCATCACCACTTTCCAAATTGGCCCAAGAGAGAACTTCTGTTCTGAGCTAATTATTTCCATTATTACTTCTTTGGTAATTTCCCTACAAAGCTCTGTTTTTCTTAGCTTAATCATATCTTCTGAAAAAATCATTTTTGAATCCGTAGGACATATCATTTCGAAAAAACGCTGCTTAGAAGACGCTGAGTACTCTAGTAATGCCTTAGGAGCCTCCCAGTCCAATAACTTGGATTCCACGAGCCCTTTGGCGACTTCAAATATGTGAAGAGAAGTCATTCCATGATCAAACACTGAGAGAGATTTTCCAATGTAATGACGATAAAGGGTGTTGAGAGTCTTTAACACATTCATACCCAGACAAGTGACTTCAGAAATCCAGTAGCTCTGAGCAGCAGATATAAACTGGTGAGCGTCCATTATAACCAATTCCCCATTTCTCCTAAGAGATCTAACACAGATACCTTTCATCCAATAGGCATCTTCCTTTAGCAATATGTAGATAAAGCGGCTATTTTGTATCGTTTTCCAAACACCCAAGTAACCCAAACAAAAATCCTCATAGTCCTTATAGTCTTTTTCATGTATCGTCCCAACAGAACCAAGGTATATCAATATGCTTAGAATCTTCTCCCTCCATGTATTCCAGAAGTATATTAAAGTCTGAGTTGAGACACTCTTACGGGAAATCATAAGCGCTGCATGTTTCATAGAGTCCAACACCACCATTTCATCCTGTTCGTATTTGGCAAACCTAACATTAAGATGGGTATCGAGAATTTTTCGAAGGTACATAATCTCTGCTCCAAGATGACCGAGCCTCTGGGAAGTAGCCAAACAATCTCCCATCTCTGCTAAGCTGATATCTTTCTCTGATAATGAGCTAGCCTCCAAGCAGATTAACTCATAGAAGTGATCATTACTAGTCTTCGCCATCAATTTTGCTTTTGTCAAAAGTTCCTCTTTTTTTGAGATTTTCTTTAAGGGCCAACCTTTGCTTCCTGTTGACCAAAGGGAATTGACAAGAACATACAGCAGAATGATCCTTGATGCTTCTTCATGGTACCCACCCTTTTCCAGTATTTTTGCTGTAAGAAGGAGATCTCCTCTAAGTTTTGCAGAATTGGCAACCTCCAAACAGTTTCCAAACTCGACCTCCAAAAGCACAAGCTCATCGAGATAACTATGAGTAACCAAGAAAGTACGCATCAAGTCCAATGAGTTAAAGGATCGAACAAACTTCATCATACAATTTGTGTCTTCCACTTGATGATAGTGAGACGCGCATCTCTCCAGAAACTCTTGTTTCATTCCTATCAGCCCTTGACATTCGGCGGAATCACCATCAAAGATTTTATCAGCTTTCCATTTCTCTATGAATTGAAGCCCAGCTTCATAAATATCTCCTTTGGTGCAAACACTCAGGCACTTCAACAAGCAATTGGCCCTAGAATACACTTTGGCTGCAATAGACCAGCATCCAGCAAGAGAAAAACAATCAGCTGCATCCTCTAGCCTTGGTTCCTCATCATTCTTCAGATAAAGCAAACCTAAAAAGAGACAAAAAAAAATATAAATAAATAAAATTACAAGTTAAAACATAAAATGGATTGGACTAACGCCTAACGAATTTCTCAGACCTAATTTGAGTTTGATAACTTCCTTTGACATCCTTAGACAATTTCTCAAGAGGAGTTTTTCTATCTTTAAACTAGTGTCTAAATATTACATACAACTAAGTTTACATCCTTCGACTTCCTGGAAGACAAAAACATAAGATGCACGTACAAGAGTAATTGCCTCGAACAATCGTTGCCTACTCTGTACAAAAGTACGAAGTAATAAACTTGCAACTTATATGAAACAACCAGGTCATACCCAACAGGGAATAATATGTAAACTGAACATACCCCAAAGGTTTTTCTGAATAAATAATTTATAGCACTTTGGATGAGCCACATATCCTACACGATCTAGGGGAGCATTAGGAGTGTGCCAACTCTACACCTACTCTATGTGTGCAAGGCTCTAATTGTTTTCTGACGAATTTGTAGAAATGGGTTAGGCATTTTACAGAATCAAATTCGTTCCCAGGAATATGTGCTCACTAAATTATAGAATTCTTATCAATTCAAGAAAATGATTTCTTCCAATCCAGGAATTTAGGTGGGTTTACGGAATGCTCAATAAGCATTTCAGGAATTGGTTTCGCTTTTTTCTTATTTCTGGGGTTTGGTCTCCTCTTTTCTCTTGTAGTATATAATATTACTTCAGTAGGAGATTTCCTTAAAGATAAAATACAGAAAGTCCAAACCTGCCCTTTCGAATTCCTTTAACTGAATAAAGCATTTTGCAGCAATCTCAAACTTTCCAATTGTTTCAAAAATCTCAGCAGCCTCTGTCAGAGAAACCCGAGCTAGTTCAGAGTTTGATCCACCCATTCGGTTAGCAGCAGCTCTGAGTCCAGCAGCTTGTGCCCATTTTTCTTTGTATGAATCTCCAGCTCTTTCGAAACACATTGTCGCCATCTCAAAATTACCCTCATTAAAAAGCTGCATGGTTATATAAAAGAACAAAACATATGACTGCCAAATTCATACTTGGAATGATGCTGCAGAATAGGAAATATGAATGCATGTGTGTATAAAATAAAGTGCAATGGCTCCAGTTTAGACCTTGATACCGCGAGAACACCATTCTTCCTTGCTGCTTCCAACTCGCATTGTTTGTGCAAGAGATTCATCCAGATGTCTAACCTGTACAACTCCCAACTTCTTCCAGTAATCAAAAATAGGCTTCGAGAATTCATCTATACTTTCATAGATCCACAATCTCTGCCTAGCACGAGTAAGAGCTACATACAGTTGCTTCAATTCAGAGCAAAGAGTTTTGTGCTTAGCTGAGCAAAAACTTGGAAATGATTTGTGTTCGGTACATTGAAACAGATCTAGTTCCTCCATGTATCCGTAAATAACTCGCCACAGATTCTTTAAGGGAGATGTTCCAAAAAAGTTGTACAACAGAACATCCTACATATGTGACAGAGTATCAAAACACACGCCTTCTAAGAGAATAATTAGTAAGAAGCTTGATTAGTATGCAGAGTTCAAACTGAATGCACCTACACTATAGCTCCGTAGGTGCAATCATCCCAACTACTTAACAAAACGCACATATATGAATTTGACATGAAATATTTCCAGCTGAAATTAACTACGTATATGTGTAAGGGATACTATTGCTCATTCATGGTCACACTAAGCACACTTAACTTTACTTTTACACTATATATATATATATATATATTGCAATTGTTAATGGTAAAACTTGAGAATTCAATACATTGTTAATAATACTGCAAAAGGTTCATTATAGTCACCATACAGAACATAACCAGAAAGCCTCCACAATCTTTTGAACATGACAGGTATGCAATGCTGATTTATAATGCAGGGAGAAGACTTGCTATTTTTACATCCTTAGTTAGAGCATGAGAAATAATGCAGTTTGCAGTTTCAAAGTCTGACAACTAAATATAAACTGAAAGTATAAAAATAAAATAGCCAAAACTGAAAGTATAAAAAAATAGCCATTCACTGACCTGAAATTCGAGGCCTTTGCACTCAACTAATGTCAACACAAGGGCTTGCTTTCCAATTTGGTCAGAGACTTCTTTCTTCGCAGTATCATCACGTACTAAAATAACCTGTTCTGCTCCAAACCCAATCAAACTTCCACCAGTACTTCCACGATTTCCAAAAATTGTTACAATTGCATTTTCGTCGTTCACAGATTCAAGTAAAATCGGTGCTTCACCATAGATAAGGCTATTCTCGGGGCTTAAAGAATCAATAGAGAGGGGAAAGAAGTGGTAAAGAAGCTCAATTACACTCTGAGACAGCTTGAGAATACCTGCATGAGTTCGGAAATTTTGATTCAATTGAAAATAATCAGAAACAGAACAACGTGCCTTCTCCGTTACTTTCCCTTTGGTATCACTTCTTGGTTCTGAGATGAATTCATTGTGAAACAAAGATCTTATGTCTTGGAATCGGAATTCGATACCCCTTGCAATAGTTTGAGCTGTATCACCGGAGAAAACAAATCCTTCCTGGAAATTTTGGCATACATACTTAAAAAGAGCAGCCTGTCTCATGGTTAGATCTTGGACCTCATCAATATACACAAAATCCATTTGATCACCCTGATAGCTCCCTTTTCTCAGTCGTCTTTGAATGTCCATGACTAAATCAGCCAAATCAAACTCACCATTCAGCAACTTCTTCTTCTCATAATCAAGAAAAATATCATAAATCATCTCTCTTAAGTCCTTGCTTAAGGTGGAAACCCGTCCCTCAGCTAGCAACAAATAATTCCCCCGGCTAAGTTTGCCATTAGGAACTCTACCATCAATAAGCCCACCTTTAATATGAGACATTATCTCAACAAAGACAGTTGAAGGGTCTAGCTTCCTGGTCAAGTGACAGTTGAAATGGGGCCAGTAAAATGAACTAAATCGGTCGTAATTCACCTCCTTTGATCTAATAAAGGCATGTAAAGCAAACGCCCTTGTTGTTCCAGTATTTCCCGCACAAAACTCCCTTACATCATTGAATCTGTCAAAATATGAATTCTCCATACTTCCATCAAGCATCAGTAAGAATTTCTGAAACGTTATGACAAGAGGGTAGCAATCAAGTGGTAGGTCCATAAAAGAATCGGGGATGCTACTGAACTCAGTTGTATCATCAATGTCATGCATATCCATTGACTTATTTTCAACTAAAGATTTCCCACCGCAGATAAAACTGTGGAAAAAAAAATGATGCAAGAAAATTAGCATACACAGATTGTTAATCTTCTCCAATAATATAAAGTTAACTTGACCACAATTATTTCCAAAAGACTAATCTTCTCCAATTATGCAGATAACAATGTATGCTTTCTTTAAAGATCAATAAATTGTTTGATTTGCATCATCACCGTATGGTTCCAAAACATGAGAAGCTAGAATTGATGGCACAAGTTGGCAGGATATGAGTATTATCTTACTGGGAAATGACTTATGAGTTTTATAGCACACCACATCTCGAGTGATTTGGTAGTTTTTACTTTCTAGTTCAGCACCAATTTTCGTCTCCATATCTATTGAGAAAGATATGAAGACCAATAAGGTTTTAGAACACTAAACATGTACTATATGAATACAATTGCAAAGTGAACTCCACATCCGTGTGTACTTTTAAATGTCACATACCGTCATCAATACCTTTAAAGAATTGAAGGCAAAACTAAAAAGATCATAGATTCGGAATAAATTTACCTTTTCAAATTAGAAATTTGATTCTTGATAGCAGAACATAGTTGAGGGCTGACTGTTACAAACATTTGCCGCAGGATAGTTCCTTTTGTCTCCCCAAGACCCTCTTTCATCCAATTCTTTGGGGAAGCAGACGTAAAACTTGTGCCCTGGGACAGCCCTTTAGACGAGAAATAGTATTGCTGCTCCTTTTGAAACAATTTCATGGTTAAGATAGTGGTTTTCCCAGTTCCAGATCTTCCAAGAATAAAACTACTTCTTGGAAAAAGAGTTATTTCCAGTTCTTGATCAGTCATTTCAAAGGGAATATCAAGTTCTGTGCCATCACTTCCAGATAACAAATGGCTCACAACACCGGATGATAAAGAGTAAAATTTCATCAGTAGTAGACTCTCGTTCACTTTTGAGTTTTCTACATAGCTTCTTCCGTCAAATTCTGCAACATTCGAGCCACTAGACAACTCAGTTTTTGTATTGTACCGAACAACTTCACAACATGGTTCCCAGACCACTGGCACTCCCATATCCCTACATAGAGAGGAAGAAAATTAACACTTCAAGAAATTGGACGACTGATGTTATTCAGAGGGAAAAATGAAACTCAATCCTGTTCACCATCTGCCAGGTGAACAGAACGGAATTATTAATTGACTATCAACTTTAAGAGCAACGCTACCAAACATACCCATCAGTGTCTTTTGCTTTACAGCGGTTGATGAAATCGTCTGTGTACATACTAAAGATGCTATCAAGACGCTTAACAAGTTTTGGTATCTCCTCCAGAGGTAAGATATCCCATATCTTCAATACTTGGACATAGTTTTTAAACTTCGCAATATCAACAGCGGCAATAACATAAAGTCGTCCAACCTTAAACTGTTTCACGAGCTGTAAGGAGTTTACACAAACAGAGTCTACCTTCTTCGGAATCCAGCCATTGGAAAGCTTAAGCAACAAATTGATAATTGATTTTTGGGTCTGAAAGGATTTCAATCTCATGAATGACTTTCTAAAGTTATCACTAAACAAAACCTGCAGAAATCAAGACAGCGAAAATACCAAAGCCAATAGAGTTCAGTATTCAAAAAGAGTATTAGAGTACAAACAAAACAAAGTTCCTTAATTTTCGAATAAAGAATAATAGAATATTTATCTGATCATTCAGGAAACTACCTTCCACTTGGCAGTTGTAAAGAGTATGCTATCTCCATTTAATAAGTCATCCAATTGATCGAGTTCTTTCTTGGCTTTCAGTACTGCTTTAGCGAGATCTTTATCCTTACCAGCATTGAATAAACAATGCCGATCTTTGGCATCAGAAACTAATGCGCTCCAGCAAGATCCACTTCTAAGCAGAGTTTTCCCATCACCCAAAATCCAAAGACAGCGCCTGCAGTGATAACTTACAGCAAGTGAGCAAAGTCACAATTCTATGTACCCTTACAGAGACTAATTAATTTAACTGAAAATATATTCTTAAATAAAGCACACTAGTTTACCGTGCCCTAGTCAAAGCAACATTAGTTCGCTGAAGATTAGACAGGAATCCGATTGACCCTTCACTGTTAGATCTAACAGTAGAGATTATTATGATATCCTCTTCACCACCTTGGAAGCCATCAATAGACTTCACCCTCACAGCAAAGTATTCGAGCTTCTCATATTTGTGCCCAAGTTTTTCTTGAATTGCAGCAACTTGAGTAGCATAAGGGGATATTATTCCAACCGTTAGCTTCTCTCTTACACCGTCCCACGCTGTAAGAGTAACTCCTTCATTACAAAGTACTTGAAAGAAAAGCAAGCATGGGAAACAGACATTCGGTAAACGGAAATCTAATGCAATTATAAACCTGCACTGACCATACCTCTAAAAAGCTTGCGTACAATCTTCGAAATAATTGCTACTTCCACCACATTTTTCCTGCTATGTGCAACATTGTCTTGTTCATCTCTTCCATCGGAGGTGCTTATGAACGAGTATGGACCAAACATAGGTCCTTGAAGATAGCGTGTTTCATAATTTTTACAGAGAACATTGGGAGCATCTAAAATCTGGCTCCGATAAAAGTTGGCATTTGGAAAAGCACTTATTTTTGGATGCATTCTGTACTGAATGTTTAACAGGTGCTTTGAATGTCCCAATGAACTCAACCTTTCAAATAAACTTCTTCCAAACCCAGCATCGTCAGAAACCTAAACAAGAAAGCATTAGGAGAGTTAATACATCATATATAACTATATAAGCAATTCCTGTGAGGAGCAAAGGCAAATTTCACAAGCTTTGATGAGACATATGTTTCTTCAAGTAATAACTAAAGCGGAGCAGTGCACAATTATTTACCCTGCTGCCAACCATTGCTGGTAGCTGACACTCGTCACCAATTAGAATAGCATGCCGAATGCCTTTAAGTTGCATGGGTATGACTGATTCACACTCTCTTAACTGAGCAGCTTCATCAATAACCAACAAGTTCAGCGGATCCATTTCTACTCTATGCAAAGTATATGAGCTAGATGCTGTGCAGAAGATGAGCGAGGCAGATTGAAAACAGAACTGCCGTACCAAATTTCTGTTCATACTATTCGGAAGGACGTGGGAAAGAGAATGACAAAGAGATCTTAGAGCATCAACGCATTCATTTCTGATCTTGTACAGCTTAACAGAAGTACAAGACGTATATGCTTTGCTCTCATGCTTATGGTAGGAATCATCAACTACTCCATGTGTAAAGAGTGCCTCTATTTCATTGCCATCAACATTATTTTCAGACAGAAGGCTTCCAAAAGAATCAAGCAAATTAAGAAGGCGTACCATGCTTTCAAAGTTATGCTGCAATAGAAGTCTTTTTGGAAGATGAGTACTTAAATCACTGACACATCTTTTCAGAGGAGAAACTACGCCTGTGTATCTATCTTTAATGAACCCAATAACTGAACTAGGAACTACAGGGTTGGTATCAATGTTGACACTAGTTTTAGCCTCGCCAGCTGATTCATTCTTCGATAAACGAAATAGAGCAACACAATCGTCAAAGAATTCTATCATGGTTTTAAAGCATTTCTTCCAGTTGTTTTGTGGCGCAAAACATTCTGCCAGCCTGTCTACACGATGATCCAAATAAATCTCCTCAAGATCATCAAAAACTTCCAAACGATTCCTATTCCCAAATAAGAGCAAATCTCCCAGTGACCATAACCCATCCTGTCTTGGATCCATGTGGTTAGGGTCTTTAACTAGCTTTAGGACACGCAAGGCCATTTCCTTAACTGCAACATTTGTTGGAGCACAGGCAAGTGTTCTACAGCTCTTACTTAAGAGGGTATACAACAAGATACTGAGGGTTTTAGTTTTCCCAGTCCCTGGTGGACCCCATATAAGTTTAATAGAAGACTTGTGATTGCACAGCGCTACAGAAATAGAACTAAGTACTGCAGTTGCTTGGGACTCATCAAGGACTAGTGATAATCTGCGGCCATGTTGTTCAACGCAAGTGTTACTATCTTGTGAAGGACAGAATTTACAGATTTCTTCGACCTGCAATACAATAACAAAAGCAATAATTACATTCTGCACCAAATTATCACAAACATCGCACTCTTTCTTTGAATGGCAGCAGAAGTTATAGCCATAAAATAGACATAAGAAAGCAAATTTTTAAGCAAAGAAACAATATAAACCGAAGTTTCGACTCCGCACAATATACAATTCTTGCAAAATTTTGTTCAAGTCACTGTTTAAAGACAAGTAATATCTGATAAGAATTAACATAGCTTACCAAGGAATTGGAGCACAAAACTTCCTTAATGATCTGTAAGTTCCCAGGCATGTGTAATGCTCTCCATATTCTAATTTTTGTTGTCATATTAACCAGAAAAACAGCAAAAACGGAGTCTCGAGTGCCTTCTTTAGTCTCAACCAACTTTGAAGTCCGGAATTCCAAATAACTAGATATTTTATCATCATCTACAGCATTAGACTCCTTCATATCTTTCATGGCTAAAGCAAAAGTACATGTCCTTCCACACTGCTCCAAATCCGAGGCGACTTCAGGTACCATGTCAGACAAAATAAAAAGGTCCCCGCATTTTGGAGAGTATGGCTCTTTGCCACTACCACTATTTATTTTCCTCCAAGAATCAAATTTAAGCTTGTACAGAAATGAACCATGTGGCGCAGACTCCTTGACTGAGATTACTTCAGCATATGGTGCATCAAGGAACACCTCCATACTTGAAAACAACTCAGCACGAGTTTCCTCTATTAACGGTAAAGTGTACGAACCAAGGTATTCCTCCACTGACTGGAAACTTTCAGGGATCTTTTCCACCTACACAATATTCGAAGTAGCTAAATTCAGATTTCAAAATGAAGAGATCGGGAAAATTCAGCTAAGCACCAACGCAGTAAAGAATTTGTTACAATTGGCAAAGCCTTCAACCAGGCAATAATTGGATCCCTCAATCCATAATCACTAGTATAAAATCATGGTCACTGGCTTGGCTGCAAGCTAATCAAAGGTACTTGAAAAGCTCTGACATCCACAGCTAGGGAAGTTACAAGGGAATACAAGAATACCAGTCGACACAGGATGTGAAACTATTAATGTAGATATTGCCCCCCATATCAGTTGAATAGCTTAGTCTATGTACTCTAAAACCTCTTTGAATTATTTTTGGAATGGAATCATAGTAATAAGTTGAAATATTACCATGTGCCTAAAACACTTATAAGTTGAAATATTATCATGTGCCTAAATGGAGATGACTAGAGAGAAAGCTTCCATAAGGCAACCCTGATCTACATATAATACTTCAAAGTTCGAACACACTCAAATCTGGCATAATTCGGCAAGTAACATGTCTATTTTTTGGCAGTTGATTCATGATATCTAACAATAAGCTCTCTTTGTGGGCCCATGAGATGCATTTATCATAGGATCATAGCGTGACCCCGTGGAGTAGGATTAGCATTGAAAGCCATAATATAGACATGGTGCATGATTGATACCCCCCTCCTTTCTTTTTTTCATATTCTTTGGTTAATAAATAGTCCTATCTGGGGTTTGCTAAAAAAAAATGGTTCACGAATGAGATAGACATACAAACATCATGTCCTAGAACTTACAACTCCAGCAAATATTGGCCTACAACTGATGCCCCATAAATCATGTACTTCTTGTGGAATTGAAAATTTGAGAGTATTGCCATTTTCCAGGTGGATTATCTACATGGTGAGCAGTAATCCTTATGGATTACGCGGTGTGCTCCATATAAACTATATAAAGATGATAGTTTAGGAAGCAGAAAAATCTCCAAAATTTTACAAGCGGAAACACATTTTATGAAGATTAACAGAGATAGATACAGACCTGCTCTTTATATAATTCTTCATTGGATATATCCTTGAGAGTCCAAGAAAACAACAAATCAATCAAATCTTTCTCGGGAGGTTTACATTTGTAGTAACCAGAATGTGCCGTTTCAACCACTTCACCGCCACCTTCAACTTCATCTCTGCATCAACATTTCAAAACAAAAATAACCAAAATAAAGAAGATATAATGGTCTAACTTCCGTAGAACATAAATCAAAGGCATACAGTAAATGCTCAAAATCTTCAGTTCTCAGTTACTACATGAAGTCACTCAAGTACACACATTTCGGACATCGACCAACATGGTTTTTCCACATGCGAGAATACTCTTGAACCTTTCACACCCACATGCTGGATTATGCACGAACAGACAATTCATGGCCTGGAATTATCAAAATTATACTTACAGATACTATGAACTCATAACTTAGTGACATTTTGAAATTTTACTGTTTTTGTACAATATGTCAAATATCCGATAAGGTCACTCAAACGAGCAAATCAAACTGTCTGTGACTCGTGCATCTACACGATTTTATGTTCCGCAGGCTGTACTTATAACATGCCTTCTCCAAAATACAGAAATACACAGCCCTATTTATAATATGCTTCTAGAAGCTAAAGCTGCATGTTCCAAAAACAAATTGAAAACAATGAAGTTCAGATGTTAAGGTTTTTACATGATAAAAATCTCTCAAACCATAAGAGACTACAACAAATAAAATAATTTCTTTCTATTTAAATAAAAACAACAAAAAAAAAAAAAAAATTAAACATTAGGATTTTTAGGGTTTAAGTAGTTGGTCAAATCTTTGACTAACTGATTATTTGTAGACCTAAATTTAATTTTTTCCGTGACTGATGATTGAAGCAACTTAGAAGTTTTTTTTACTAGTAATGGTAAATAAATGTAAAATTGTAAATAAAATTAGAGACTAAAAATATACACTAAGGTCTGTGCAGTGAATTTTAGTGGGAAAAAAAATGAAGAAAAAAAAAAGAAAAGGAAGAAAAGGGTTTTACTAATTAGCTACAAATCATCTTTAATAAACCCTAATCCTATTTATTTTTTGTAAAGAACAACCTAATCATTTACAAAACCCTCGAGAGGAAGAGAAAGAAGAAGAAGATAGTGGTGAGAGATAGACCTGTCGATGATCACCATGATGACCTTTCAATACTTGTTTCTGGGTTTAAGTTTTGAGTCCTTGATTTACTGTGAAGTTCTTTTTCTTGGATTTTGTTTAAAGAGAAATGTTTTTCTCACACTAGACGTGTAGTCTCCGAGCCATGCTTCAAGTGATGGGATGTTGCATTGAGAATAGCAGCGGGAAAAGTATTCAATACTTACTTTTATTACTGGCCAAGAGGTAAAAGGTAAAATGGACACGCTACACCATTAAAAAATTGGACGTGGGTTTGTTCGCCACGAAAATGCTTTAATGCCCCCTACAATTCTTAGGGCTGCATAGGAACCGCTCGGAACCGCCAAACCGGACCGGAACCGACCAAAACCACTAAAACTGAACCCGAGCCGAGCCGAGCGACCGTTGTGCAGCCTTAATTCTCTCCCATTTTCTTCCCACGTCCATGTTGCAAGTTGCAACAAAATTGGCTCAACTTCTTACTAGTGGCCACTTTGTAATGTCAAGGTTGGGTGAGTGAGGTAGTCAACCAATCATCAAGTGACACAGTGGGAAAAAGTTGGGGGGTGGAATCCGAGGGCATCCAGCAGCTTTGTGAATATCAGGAGCCTTATGCTTGCCAATGTCAATTCATGACTACCAGTAAAAGAAAAAGAAAACGATAAAGAAAGTTTAAAACGGCTCTGTCTAATGCTAAAAATATAATATAGGTGCCCAAAGTTTTCATTGGTTATTCACTAACCGCCTTTGATCTTGTTGGAAGTTAAATCAAAGACTCTAGTGTTAGGAGCTTGAGTTATTTAGGGAAACCATGATTACTTGTTAAAGAGTCTTTAATTAGATTGAGTCGGTTTGTTCTAGTATATTCTAGAAGTTTGTTTTGTTTAGGAAGTCGTGTTTTATTAGGAAGCTAGTTTGTTTGGTTATTAAGTTTTCTCTGATTATAAATAGGTTGTTAAGGCCATGAGCAATGTACATCAGTTATACTATTCTTGAATTAATAAGAATCGTGATTTAATACTTATCTCTGTAAGACTTTGGTAATCAGATAATCTATATCTGGTATCAAAGCAAGAAGATCTAGGGTTTGAAGATCTTACGTTGTGAAGAAGATGACGACTAACTTGAATTCAATCAAGGTACCAGTTTTTGGAGGCAAAAACTTTGAGCATTGGAGAATACAGATGGAGAACATATTCACACATCAAGAAGTGTGGGATATTGTTGATAAAGGTTATATTAAAGGTGTAGAAGGGGTTGTTCAAACTTAGGCAAAGAAAACAATCTTAGCAGAAGCTAGAAAGAAGAATTTTAAGGCAACCTATATTCTACACCAGGGAATACACGAGTCACTCTTAGACAAAATCGTGTACATCAAGGAAGCGAAGAAAGCTTGGGATGTTTTGTCAGAAGCACAAAAATTGAGTGCCATAGAGATGGCAGAATTAACAAAAATTGGCAACCACAGTGGTCTTAGCTAGAAAATGGAGAAATGAGGCGGAAACTTGGTTTCCGCAGAAAATTTGGGCGGAAACTCAGTTTCCGCAGATTTTGTGTGGCGGAAACTGAGTTTCCGCATGGTCAATCTTGACTATTGACTTGGCGGAAACTCAGTTTCCGTAAAGAATCAGTTTTCATACAGGAAACTTAGTTGGTTCGCGCCTTTACTTCTCTTAGCTTCTATTATCAGTTTTATGAAGTTGAGTTGTAGTACTTTTTATTTGTGTAAGTTCAAGAACAATGTTAGTTTAGTTTCAAACTAGTTTGCTCTTAGTCGTAATGAGCTCAGCTTCATAAACTATGCACGAATGGTAGTTTGTTGTTATAAATTATGTGCTTGTAATATAAACTAGTTTGCTCTTAGTCGGTAATGAACATCTTCTAGTTAAATGATCCGCAGTGTTGTGCGATTTCGACATTGATTTGAATCTAAATATAGTTTTATTTTTTTTGAAAAAATAGCTGTTGGAATTGAACGGTCCAGAGAAAATAGTTGTTGGGATTGGATGGCTAAGATGAGAGGTGTAGAAGGGGTGTGAAAAAAAAAAGGTCAAACAGAAATATATATGGTGCGGAAGAAAAATGAGGCGGAAACTGAGTTTCCGCACCGCATCTGTATCCCTATTGCCTGCTACGGATTGGTAGCACCAACTAGAGAAATCCATCTCTATCTCTAGAATATAGAGAAATTTTGAGCCATAGTAGTTGCTCTTCTCCATTTCTCCAAGACATCTCTATAATTTTTCTATTTATGTGAACCATAGTGCTTGCTCTAAAGGTTCAGACAAAGTTAAGAAGGTAAGATTACAAACCTTAAGAAGAAAATATGAACTTTTGCAGATGGAGTCAACAGAATCTGTTTCTGATTTTTCTCCAGAATATTAAGCCTTGTTAATGAGATGAAGGATAATGGTGATAAGATAGAAGATGTTATTATCTTAGAGAAAATTATACGTAGTTAACCAGAAAAATTTGAGTCAAAAGTATCTGCAGTTGAAGAGTGTAATACAACACTTTCTGAGATGAAGATAGATGAATTATTGGGTTCTTTGCAAGCATATGAGCAGAGATTAAAAGAGAAGACTTCTGTGAAGCTTGTAGAAGAAGCGCTTCAAATTCAGACAAATTAGAACAATAATTGGAACAATAATTCCAATAGAAGTCAGGGAAGAGGAACAAGAAGACCACCCTTTAATTCAATAGAAAGATTGTTGACAAAACTAACGTTCGTTGTTTCAACTGCAACAAACTTGGTCACTTTGAAGTTGAATGCACACTTCCAAAGTTTGTTGATACTCCTAACAAAGCAAATCTTGTAGAGAATCAAGAAGAAGAAGAAGATGATGAAACCTTGTTCTTAGCTTGTCATTCAGCTGAAGAACAAACTGATGACTAGGGGTGGGACTTGGGTTGGGTCAACCCAACCAACTCGTGCCCAACCCGAACATTGGGCGGGTTGGGCAAAATATTTCAAAATTTTAGGCAACTATGGGCCTATATTATACCAACCCGAGCTAACTTGGGCAAGCACGGTTTCACATATCTCTAACCCAAGCAACCCGAAGAACCCATGGAACTATAAAATAATTTATATAATTATTTGTATTAGTGGTATTATTATTATTATTTTTAGTGTAATTTATGATATTATTGTTTAATCTAAAAAAAAGAAATTTACATTATATTATGGCATTGATAAGAAATCTAAAATTCTTCAAAAGTTTTAGTATAAATGAAGTAACTAAATCTAATGAAAGTTTTAGTGCCACCGTCTATAATGTTTATTTTATTACTATTTTTAGTTTCAAACACGCATCATGGGCCAACCCGAGGAACCCAAAATACAAGTTGGGCGGGTCTTGGACAAACCTCCATGGGTTGCATGGGTTCCATGGGCAACCTGGCCAAAGGATTTCTAGTTCGGGCATGGCTCGGCCAAGCCCTCCAACCCGCCCAACCAACCCAAGTCCCACCATTATTGATGACAAGTGGTACTTAGACATTGGTTGCAGTAATCATATGTGTGGAAGAAAAGAGATTTTTGTTAACTTGGATGATCAGTACGCTCAACTGTGAAATTTCGTAATAATTCAACAGTTCCAGTTGCAGGAATGGGCATTATACTTAAGAATGGTGCACAAACATACATAATGGATGTGTTTTACGTTCTAGGCTTACAACAGAATTTGCTTAGTATTGGTCGATTCTCAGAAAGAGGCTACATTATGAAGATTTTGGATGGGATCCGTACGACCCATGATGGAAGAAAAAGGCAAATTGCAAGAGTACAGATGACTAAGTATTCAGTATCAGTAATCGTTGTTATAGTTCTCATGTACATGATGATTCTCAGTTATGGCACATGAGAATGGGTCATGTGAACTTTAACAGTTTGCAATTGCTAGCAAAGAAGGAGATGGTTTCTGGATTACCAACTATTAATTATCCTGAAACAAAGTGTGAAAACTGTATCTTTGGAAAACAACACAAATATCATTTTCCAGTAGGTAAAGCAAGAAGAGCAGAGCAACAATTGGAATTGGTTCACTCATATTTGTGTGGTCCACTAGAAGAAAATTCACGTGGAGGAAATAGATATTTCATTACCTTCATTGATGATTTCAGTAAAAAGGCTTGGGTCTATCTTTTGAAACAGAAGAGTGATGTTTTTTTGGATTTCAAAAGTTTTAAAGCATATGAAGAAAATCAGTGTGGGAAAAATATTAAGGTACTGAGAACCGATAGAGGTACAGAGTACACTGTTGTTGATACCTTTATGAAAAAATGTGGTATTCAACATCAGATGATAGCAAGGTATACACCACCACAAAATGGAGTAGCTGAAAGGAAGAATAGAACAATAATGGAGATGGTTCGCACCATGATAAAAGCAAAGAATTTACCCAAAGATTTATGGGGAGAAGCAATTGATTGTGTTGTTTATTTGTTAAACAGATGTCTTACTAGAAGTATGTGGTATATAACTCCTAAAGAAGCATGGAGTGGTAGAAAACCTAGTGTTCCACATCTTAGGATATTTGGGTGCATAGCATATGCACATGCTCCAGATCAAATTCGTAGGAAGCTTGATGATAAGAGTGAAAAGTGTATCTTTGTTGGGTACATCACTGCAACAAAAGGATACAAGCTACTGAATCCAGTAACAGGGAAACTAATCATTAATAGAGATGTAATATTTGATGAAGAACGTAAATGGGAATGGAATAAGGAGACAGCAAAGAGTTATGTTGATACAGAATTGGATACAATTGTTGAAATAGAAGAAGAGACAAACATACAAGAAAATCTTGTTGTTGTAACAACACTGCAAGAAGCAGTAACTTGTCCTACACGAAATCGAACCGTGCCAACTCGTCTGAATGGTTATGTTTTGAATAATGATACTGATGATAATGATGAAGACTTGGTAAATTTTGCTCTATTTGGAGATTGTGATCCAGTAATGTTTGATGAAGACTCTAACAATCCTGGTTGGGTATAAGCTATGGATGATGAAATCAAACAATGAGAAGAATAATACATGGGAACTTACTTCACTTTCACAAGGTAAGAAAGCTATTGGTGTGAAGTGGGTATACAAAACAAAATATAGACCAGATGGTAATATAGACCGTCTCAAAGCAAGGCTTGTGGCTAAAGGTTACAATCAAAAACCAGGTATTGATTATTTTGAGGTATTTTCTCCCGTTGCTAGACTTGATATTGTTGGGATGATAATTGCACTAGCTGCACAAAATAATTGGAAGATTTGTCAGATGGATGTAAAGTTTGCTTTCTTGAATGGTGTACTTGAAGAAGAAGTTTATATCCAGCAACCTGTTAGATTTACTATGAAAGGAAAAGAAGATCATGTGTACAAGCTGAAGAGAGCTTTGTACGGATTAAAACAGGCACCACGTGCTTGGTATACAAGGATTGATACCTATTTTGCTAAAATGGGTTTCAAAAGATGTCCACATGAACATACTTTATACATGAAAGATAATTCTCTTGGCAATCATATTATAGTATGTTTGTATGTTGATGATCTTATCTTTACTGGTAACAGTTCATAGATGATCAATGAATTCAGGGAGGATATGGTCAAGGAGTTTGAGATGACAAATCTTGGTTTAATGTCATACTTCCTTCGGATGGAAGTAAAACAAACTGAAAGAGGAATCTTTGTTTCACAGCAAAGATATGGAAAGGGAATACTTGAACGTTTCACAATGGATAACTGTAATCCAATTTTGACACCAGTAGAAGAAAGATTGAAGTTGGTAAAAGAAGGAACATGAGGCTTGTGGATCCAACAAATTTCAAATGTCTTGTTGGAAGCCTTAAGTATTTGACTGCTACAAGGCCTGATATTATGTATGCAGTTGGAATTTGATTAGTCGATTCATGGAATCACCTCGTCAGTCACATTTACAAGTTACAAAACGTATCCTAAGATATGTTAAAGGAACAGTCAGCTTAGGAATTCTCTATACATCTTCGGAGAAATCAAATTTAGTTGGGTATACAGACAATGATTGGACTAGAGATACGAAAGCGAGAAAGAGTACTTCTGGTTATGTGTTTCATTTGGGAACTGGTTTCTTTTCTTGGTCATCGAAGAAGCAACAAGTTGTTTCATTATCAACAACAGAACCAGAGTATATAGCTGCTAGGAATTGTGCTACATAAGCTATATGGTTAAGGATGATGTTAAAGTCACTTTATCATGAACAAAAAACACCTACAACAATTGTATGAGATAATAAGTCTACAATTTCACTGACAAAGAATCATGTGCTTCATGGAAGGAGTAAGCATATTGATATTAAGTATCACTATATTCGAGAGCTTGTCAACACCAATGAGATAGTTGTGGAGTATTGTGAGAGTGAAAAACAAATAGCTGATATTTTCACAAAGCCTTTGAAGTCTAGCACCTTCATTAATCTGCGTGGGAAGTTAGGAATGGTAAACCAACAGAGTCTTGGCTTGAGGGAGGATGTTGGAAGTTAAATCAAACCAAGACTCTATTGTTAGGAACTTGATTTATTTAGGGAAACCATGATTACTTGTTAAAGAGTCTTTATTTAGATTGAGTCGGTTTGTTCAAGTATATTCTAGAAGTTTGTTTTGTTTAGGCAGTCGTGTTTTATCAGGAATCTAGTTTGCTTGGTTATTAAGTTTTCTCTAATTATAAATAGGCTGGTAAGGCCATGAGCAATGTACATCAGTTGAGACTATTCTTGAATTAATAAGAATCGTGATTTAATACTTCTCTATGTAAGTCTTTGGTATTCAGATATTCTACAGATCTTTACCTACATCATCGTCTTAAAATAGAAATAATATTATTTCTGATCATTTATCATAAGGTTAGTACAGATGCTAGTTGAAAACATCTGAATATAATATCAGTATTCAATAATCTTTTTGATAAAAAATTTAGCTCTCTATTATTTAGAGTGTAGAATGTTCCGCAGATTTGATATAGATGGGGATAATCATATTTCACATCAAGAACTACAAAAATCGATAGAAAGTATCAACTTCAGAAACATAGAGTTGAATATGGGTGATACCGTCGAAGATTTAATGAAGGACTTAAATATCAATAAGAACTTAGTATCGCACGATTCGCGATTCGAATAGTACGACTCACTCCAGCCTTTTACTAAAATGATTCGAATCCCACTTACGATTAGTTTTGCATATGAATCGTGTTTTTTAGGTTTTGAATCTCAGATTCGATTCGAGTTGCGGATTCACGATTTTTTTTCCCTTTTCTATTACAAACCCACTACGAAAAAAACTCTAATTTTCTAAATCTCGTTCTCTTTCTTCGTTGTGGTCGTCGAAGACATGAAAACCCTACCACTCCTTCAATTGCCTCAAATACTTAATCAATCTTTCATTGTTCGAAATAACATAATCCTCAAAAGGAATCATCGATCAAGCATCGAGGTGATACTGGTGGAGATTGGAATCAAGGTGATACTACTGGGTATTAAAGAAATCAAGGTTTTTGAATTTCTAATAAGGAAAAAGAAAAAAAAATCAGGAACAACTTGATTTCAAAACAATTTGTAAGTTATATTAGATCAATGTATTGTATTGTCTAATCGGTTACTTACTTACTTCAATCATGTCTAAAAGGAAACAGTCCAAGATATCACTTCAGGCTCCAAAAAATCAAAAGATCCTATTTGGGGACATTATGAGAAAGTGGAACCTAGTAATAGCTTTCTTTAAATGTTCTTATTGTGAAAAATCTTAGCATGTAGGTGTTTATAGAATTGAACACCATCTTGCATAGACTAAGAAGAATGTTGGAGCATGTAAGCAGGTTCCTCAAGAAGTAAAGAATTTCTTTGTTGATCTTATCAAGAAATTCGAAAACAGTAAGGAGAAAGTGGATGACATAATTGATCTTGAAGATGGAGATGGATTAGGCAATACTAATCATAATGCTAACACATTGAATATCTACTACAAAAAGCCCGACAAAAGGAGAAAAAAACTTAATATCCAAAGTATTGGGTACCAAAGTCCGCAACTGGTCATTTGCTGGGTACTGTTGGTTAAATAGCCCACTTGAAAAAGAAGGGGTACCGAAATGCTACCAACTTTTCGTTTGGGCTCGTGAGTCTTATGGTCAGATCTGACCGATCTCAAAAATCAATATCCGGATCCGTTAACCTGATGTTGGATCACAAGTGATCAGTCCGACGCAAGACAAAGTCTTGGTAAATCTTTTGGATGGATTGGGGATAACAATCAGGTTAACTGTAACGTACTTCTTGTGTTTTCTTTAATTATATAATCAGAGAATATAATGTGGAAAGTAAAGCACAAAAGACACCATAGATTTTTTTAACGAGGAAACTACGACCTGTAGAAAAACCTCGGGACCTCGTCCAAATTGAACACCGCACAGTAGAAACTGTCTACAAACACTAGCCTACTATAAAACTCCGGTCTGGGATGTAGCAGAGACCAATTCCACCCTCCAAGCGAACTGGCTACTGTCGCACTCCTTACGTCTCTAGATCCCCCACAGATCGTCACGCACTTGATTCCCCTAGCTGACGTCCTTTACAGACCTAGGAGTTGCTTTAAATGTTGTTAAAGGCTTGTGTCAATAATTCCGGCTTTGCAACCTCAATTACCAACTGTATGTTCGAACTATCCTCTATCAGTTTGACATACACAAAGTGATTTCCTTCGGATTGCTCCAGGTCATAGGGAAATCTACTTACAAGCGGGGGCTGACAAGTAAACCGAGCAAACTATGCGCAACTTGTCTCTACCTCAGTTGTAAAAAGAATCACTTAAGAAACTTATACAACCGGAGCTAACTAGGTCTTACAACACCGAGTGCAGCCGTGCGTTGCTTCCTTTCACCCTGTGTGTAACGTATCAGTTCTTGAATGACCTTATTGCAGAAGAGAAGGACCGTAGAATAGACAAGAACATGATCAGGTTACCAAGGTTACAGGTTAATCCGATTTCAACCACTAAGGTATCAATCTCCTACCTGTGCTTCCCAACTCTCAAGAGAAGTCTTTACAATCGTTAGGTAAATCTCACAGGTAAATCCCACACAGGAACTTCTACCTAATAGAGGATGACTATACCACATCAAGCATTCACCTAAGTGAAAAGAGTTTACAATCAATTCCACAGAGAAACTTCATGTATGCCTGATGCTTCTGGTTTTCGTTCTAGAACCCTCTATTTATAGCACTCAATAAGATAGGTTGCTTAGGAATAAAGCAACTAGTTACTTGTTTCACAAGTTTAGCAAACCCTAACTTGCACCAAGTAAACAAAGATTTATCTCAATTGGAATTCATTAAACATTTATTTGCCAAGTGGTTTATTAGCTCTTAACCAATTCAAGATAGAAATCCAACAGACCAGAGATAATCTTTATCTTATTGAGACATTGAGAATCGTTAGATGGACCACAGAAGATATTTTTGTGATAACCAAGTCCAACTAAGAGATAAAGGAGTCAGTGTTTATCCCGTGTGAAAATTCCAGAGAATATTCACCTTGGACGGTTCGGGAACCGCCATTCTGAATTACGACCCAATACATCGAATCTGAGGTTCACGCACATGTACGTATAAAAATTGATGTCTTGGAACTCAGGAGTGAAATCCGGAGTCACTGTTCACGAACCGGTTCGGGAACCGTCGTTACTCAGAATTAGGGTTTAACTGGATCCGCTGGAAGTTCTGGGCTGGTTAGTACTTAGACGTGTTATACGCCCTCAGCTATAATCCACTTGACTCTTGCTCAAGAGTTCTCCTTTAGATTCACCCATATCCTACAAGTGATTTGCAAGCAACCATTGCTATGGAAAGATGGTATCGAATCTATCTCATGCATTCTTGTAACCTTAGTATTCGTGGGAACAAACACTAACATAACACATGGTTATGTAGACAAGAACACGATCTCAACCGCTATTAGTATCTCTACGAAAGTAGCCGACTATTTCGAAAGATAGAATACGTAGAATAAAAGCATTTCCATAAAAGTCATAACTCCTACTAACATTTTGTCGATGAAGAATAATTGATGTCTTATTTGTCTTCACAGTCTTCATCTTCAAGGTCTCTACTTCTTTTTCTATATCCCAATTCCGAAATCTAAACTCTAGTAGGCTAAATCAAGAATTGTGTTTGACACCTAAAACTGACAACTAGCTTGACATACCAACGCTAGTGGGTTTGACCGGACAATGCCCTAACAATCTCCCTCTTTGTCAATTTTAGTGACAAAACCAATTTACATATGGATTCAAAAGATATATAATAAAGATCCAACCCAAATGTATCTTGATTTCTTGAATTCTTCAACTTCTCCCTTGAGTCTTGATGTGTTCGTTTAACTCCTGTTGATGAATTCGTAGACAACACTTATAACATATCCAGCTCAAACAAGTTTAAGCTTACATGGGTTGATATGCTAATCCCACACGTTGTTTGTGCAAAGAGTAAGAATCTGAGCAAACTTTAAAGTTTATGTACCAAAACTTTTAAAGTGATTCTACTCATACCTGATACGAAGCTTCTTCTTAACTTTATTTAACCCCCTCACTTGATACTTAGAAAAAGTACATCAAGTAAGCGCATGATGTTCTCCCCTTATGATTGCGAACCACAAGAACAAGAACCATATGTATTCTCCCCCTATTTGTCACAAAAATATGACAAAGTAGTTTGAGACTAGGTTTACAAAAACCTAAAGAGATAGGTTAAGTCAAGTACTCGCATACCAGTTAAGATGACATAACTAGGAAATCAGAATGAAGATTTCTAAGTTGACTCATCTTTTGGAGAAATATAGATACACTTTTCTCCTAAAATTCCACATCCACGCTCCCCAAAAAGATCTGTTATTAAGCGCAAGCTCATTTAAGAACTCTCCCCCATGTGGTGTTATTCAATAAAGAACAACATATGCCTTTACAAGTAAAGACACGTACAAATGTTTACTTCTTTTTGGAGAAGAAGTTTTAATCTAGTTTGTCTTTGCCTAACAAACTAGATACTCTTGTTTTTAATGAACAAGAACGACACCAATAGATTGTTGAAGGTGTTAAAACGTTCGTGTATCTAATGGTTTTGTGAGTATATCAGCAAGTTGTCGTTCTGATGGCACATGTTCAAGTATGACAATCTTTTCTTCATAGAGATTTCTTATGAAGTGATATCGGATATCAATGTGTTTGGTCCTCGAATGTTGTACCAGATTTTTAGTAATGTGTATAGCACTAGTATTATCACAGTAAATATTCATGGTACCCACTTTGATACCGTAGTCTGCGAGCATTTGTTTCATCCATAACAGTTGTGTGCAACATGAACCGGCTGCTATGTATTCTGCTTCGCATGTGTATAATGACTGTGAGTTTTGTTTCTTGCTATGCCATGCCACAAGATTT
This sequence comes from Papaver nudicaule, assembly GCA_023529015.1. NCBI lineage: Eukaryota > Viridiplantae > Streptophyta > Magnoliopsida > Ranunculales > Papaveraceae > Papaver > Papaver nudicaule. The sequence continues at coordinate 2,483 of JAJJMA010164925.1, read as the reverse complement.
AACCCAACGAAAAAGCATCCACGCCCGAAGTTCTTTTTCTGTCATCTCTGTTACCAGCCCAATCAATATCAAAATATGCTAAAAGATTGGTGTTGGTGTCAAAGGTATATGTGAGTCCAAATCCCAATGTTCCTTTGACATAACGTAGAATCCTTTTAACAGCATTGAGATGTGATATTCGGGGATCAGCTTGATATCTCGCACAACACCCTGCACTATAAACAATGTCGGGTCTTGTTGTTGTTAAGTACAAAAGGCTTTCAATCATAGATTGTAAAGATTTTGATCCACTTTTTCGCCTTGCAGATCTCTACTGATCTTGTCAGTAGTTGCCATAGGTGTTGATATTGGTGATGCACTATTCAGACCAAAATTTTCAACTATATCCTTGGCATATTGCTGCTGAGATATGTAGATTCCACTTTTGTGTTGTTGAACTTGTATTCCAAGAAAGAATTTTAATTCTCTTACATTACTCATCTGGAATTCTTGACTCAGAGAGTCTTGGAATTCCTTGGTAAGTTTTTTAGATGTGGATCTGAATATTATGTCATCAATATAGATTTGGGCAATCACACTATCTTTACCATACCATTTTATAAACAGGGTTTTGTCGGCACCTCCCCTGATAAATCCTTTCCCCAACAAGGAGGTTGTTAACCTTTCAAACCAAGCCCGAGGAGCTTGTTTTAATCCATAAAGTGCTTTATTTAGATGATACACTTGATTTGAATTACTTGGGTTCTCAAAACCTTTTGGTTGAGCAACAAAAACTTCTTCCTTCAAATCACCATTGAGAAATGTTGATTTGATGTCCATCTAATACAATTTTATTTTCAGATGACATGGATGAGAAAGTAAGAGTCTTATGGATTCAAGTCTTGCTACAGGAGCAAAAGTCTCATCAAAGTCAATCCCTTCAATTTAAGAGAAACTTTGGGCTTACAAGTCTAGCTTTGTTTCTTAAAACGGTGCCAAACTCATCTGACTTTTTCTTGAAGATCCATTTTGTACCTACAACGTTAATGTTTGGTGGTCGATCAACAAGAGTCCAAACATTTTGTCGTTTGAATTCACTAAGCTCTTCTTGCATAACATTAATCCATGCAGAATCTTATAGTGTTTTATCAACATTTTTTGGCTCAACATTAGACAGGTAACAAGCATGATGACAGATATTTTATGCTTGTTGCCTAGTCATCACTTTTGTAGTGAATGTTTCTCCAATGATGTCATCAAGTACATGACTACGACGGACCCATAGAGGCTTTTCAGGAGCAATTGGCTCAACTTCTTCCTCTACATCATCGTCTTTATTGTAGTCTGTCTCTGTTTCGGTCGTAGTCGGAACTACACCAGTAGTGGCCGGTTCGTGAACCGTTGGGCCTTTCTCTACTGTTTCGATCGGCGGTAGTTCTGCTGGGGCTCTATTATTCTGACGAAATCCAATTATGTCATCAATGATAACATTTGCATATTTCATCATAACTTGAGTTCTTGTGTTAAAAACTCGAAACCCTCGACTGTCAGATGCATATCCTAAGAAAATTTCCTCATCGCTTTTTGAGTCAAATTTTCCTCTTTGTTCTCTATCTTTAAGGATATAGCACCTGCTTCCAAAGACACGGAGATAACCCAAATTGGGTTTCTTTTCGTACCATAGCTCATATGGTGTATTTAAGGTAAATGACCTTAAGTATACACGATTAATGAGATAGCATGTTGTGAACACTGCTTCACTCCAAAATTTTAAGGGCAAATTTCTGTTATTAAGCATAACCCGAGCCATTTCTTGAATATTTCTATTCTTTCTTTCAGCCATGCCATTATCCTGAGGTCTGATAGGTGTTGAATATTGTTGAATTATACCCAGTGAGTCACATAATTCAAATACCTTAGTATCTTTGAATTTGGTGCCACGGTCGCTCCTGATTTTCCTAACTGTGCGACCTTGCTCATTCTGGATTCTATTCACAATGATTTTAAACTCTTCTAGGGTATCATTCTTGTGCTTGAGAAATGTTACCCAGGTGAATCTAGTGTAGTCATCGACCATTACCAGGGCATATTTATTCCCACCAACAGAGACTTGTTGGATAGGACCAAAGAGATCCATATGAACTGATTCAAGTGGAGCTTTTGTTGCTATACCGGTAGACACTTTATGTGGAACTCTTATTTGTTTACCTTTTTGACAGGCACCACATACACCATCAATGTTGTCTTGTATCTTGGGGACACCTCTAACAAGTTCCTTGTTAATTAATTTCCCCAATAAACGATAATTGATATGACCAAATCGTCCATGCCAAAGATGGGTAGATTCATCCTTATTTAGGTTGCAACAAAGATCGGACTTAATATCAAGTAGATAACATTGTTCGACCCACGAATACCACGAAATATGGTATTGCCAGATTTATCTTCAATGGCGCATTTCTTTGCCTCGAAAACAACCTTGTGGCCTTTGTCACAGATTTGAC
>JAJJMA010164924.1:0-10204 GCA_023529015.1 Papaver nudicaule | reverse complement strand
ACATGGGATTCAAAATGGGGTGACAATCATCTCTTTTTAATAAGAGATCAAAACAAGTATGGAGAGTATTTTAGGTTAACTGTTTACACAAAAAACAGCAAGCATCTAAAAAGGATTTAACAGATGGAAACGAATTGTCTATGGCATTGACAGAGTCCTTTTGAGTGGTGTGAAAACCATGAAGAAAGCAGATGAAACAGGAGTAAAGGAAACAACATCTCCAATACCTAAAGAAATTGAGAATGAACAGGGGAGATCTATTCAGAAGAAGGTGGGAATGAAGAATGATGATGACTGGAATCTGGCAATCATCATAGAGGCTTCCAGCAAAATAACATCTTGGGATGATATTGGTCATGATATGGCTAAAAGATTTTTCTTTCAAAGTCCTTTTGATATATTTCCGTTTGAAGACAAGAAAGCTTTTTTCTTCACTGATGCAGAAGATAAAGATCTTATGCTCAGTTTAGGGATTTGGGATTATAATGGTATTACTTTCAAACTATGTCCATGGTGGTCATCAGTTAATGATGTTCCATTCACAGAAGAAGAAGAGGAAGGTTGCTGGATCAAAGTTCTTGGAGTCCCTTTCAATTATTGGAGTAAAGAATGCTTCTCACAAATTGGTGCAAAAATGGGAGGGCTATTACAGATTCATGATACAACGGAGAATTGGATGGATGCTTCTGCAGCTAAATTAAAAGTCAAGTCCATTATTCAAAAGAAAACTTCTTTCTTGTTCAGTCATGGGGAGGTAATTTTTCCGGTCCTTGTCACACCAATGGAAGATCAAAATCAAGTATACTTCAAAACAAGAATATCAGTAACACAAACGGAGGCACCAGTTTCGCACGGAGATGAAGAAGAGTCGAATGGCACTTACCTTATTGAATGGCCGAATATCACGCAATCCGGCCAAAAATCATGCAATAATAAATCACCGGAGAAAATTTCTCGCGCGGAAAAAGGAAAGACAGCTGTAACAAATTCAAATTCAAATTTGAACTCTTCGGTGGGCTTAACAAAGAAGAAAAAACAAAAAAAGAAGAAAGCCCATAAGAATTCAAACCCAGAAACAGTAAATGCGGGTGCGAACTCAGAAACGGATGCGGTTGCGAACTCGGAAACGGATGCGGATACGGAACCAGACTCCCTTTTACAACAGAAAAAACTGCAAGCTTTATGAATTCAACCCTAAATATCTCTTCACCAGAAGATGTAGACTTTCTCATTGCAGAGGCAGAAAACATAGCAGCACTACAAAGAATACATCATAACTCACAGCAAGAAGAAGAAGAAATGGGAGATACAGAAATGCACTTTGCATCTACTAAGGCATTATGTCTTTCAACTGAGAAATGGAGTTCCATAAAGCATAGAGTGGGTAAAAATCTTAGAGAAGACTTTGAAAATGTTTTGGCTCAAATGGTGGGTTTAGGTCCAAAACTCGGCTTAGCCTGCAATGGCAATGAAGAAGAAAATTATGATACCATTTTTGACTCTATGAGGGCACATTTGGTGAATCTGGAGAAGGAGAAAGCAGCTGGTGTTTGATTGGGTGTCAGGGGATTTCTGTGGGTGATATTTTGACATGGATTTTAAGGTCATTTGTTGGAATGTCAGGGGACTTAATGACCTAGGTAGAAGAGACATAGTCAAGCATAAAGTGAGAAGCTGAAAGCCAACAATTTTGCTACTGCAGGAGACAAAAATTCAGCAGTGCAATGATCTTCTTGTATGGCAGACTTGGGGTAACAAACATGTCAAATGGCTTGATGCACCATCTGAAGGGAGATCAGGAGGGATTCTATGCTGTTGGGATGAAGCCAAAATTAATGTCTTGGATACTATGGTTGGAATTCATTCAATCTCTCTTCATTGTCAGATGATTGACAGTAAATTTGAATGGCTCTTCACTGATGTATATGCACCTTGCACATCTAGAGTTGATGACAGAAAGGAATTTTGGAGGGAGATAAAAGAAGTAATAGCATACTGGAACCTACCATGGGTAGTGGGTGGTGATTTCAATGTCACAAGATATGTGCATGAAAGAACCACAGAAGGAGAAATTACTGGTGACATGAGGAAATTCAACAGATTCATTTCAGCTCATGCACTTGTTGATCTGCCATTGATGGGTGCTACATTCACATGGACAAATAACCAAATACAAACTATAAGAAGCAGAATTGACAGGATATTGATTTCAGCAGATTGGGAAATTCAGTATCCTAATGTTTTACAGCAAGCTCTTCCTAGACCATGCTCTGACCATAGCCCCTTAGCTCTCTTCTGCAATGGTGTGAAGAATGGACCTGGACCTTTTCGCAGTAAGGTATATTGGTATGACAACCCTGATTTCTTTGATTTAGTCAAAAACATTTGGTATTCTTGTTTTATTTCAGGTAATGCAGATAGTGCTGGATTTATATTTTGCAAAAAGTTGAAACTCTTGAAGGAAGAGCTGAAGAAATGGAGCAAAGCTGTGTTTGGAGATCTTGACAGGAGAATTGATGAACTTGAGAAGATATTCAGTGACTTGGACATTGAAGAAGACTTAAACAATGGTCTAACAGAAGCACAATGGGAAGAAAGACTGCAAGCAAGAAAAGAACACTGCAAACTCATCTTACTCAAAGAAGAAAAATAGAGAAGTAGAGCTAGAGCTAATCATATAAAAGGAAATGAACACAACACCAAGTATTTTCATAGAATTTCATCTGACAAACAAAGAAGAAGCTACATAGGCACAATCAAAGTGGATGGAGTGTTAACATCAGATGACAAAGAGATCAAGGAAGGTATTGTGAACTTTTTCAAAAGCATTTTTCAATACCAACCTGACAGAGCTTTTTCAGTGCAAAATATGCAGTTTAACAGCATAACTCTGGAGCAAAAGGAATGGCTTGAGATAGAGGTGGAAGAACATGAATGTTTGGCTGCAATAAAATCTCTGGGACAATTAAAGCACCAGGGCCAGATGGTTTTCATATGAAGTTCTATAACACTTGCTGGGAGGTAATAAAAACTGATTTGTTGAATGTCATTAGAGAGTTGCAGCAAAGAAATTTTCTGGATTGGAGATTGAAGAATACCTTCATTGCTTTAATACCAAAGAGAGACACAATTGAAGAAATTAAAGACCTTAGGCCTATAAGCTTAATACATGGAGTATACAAAATTGTCTCTAAAGTGCTAACTGAGAGACTTAAAATGGTGCTGCCTAATATTATATCTCAACATCAAACTGCCTTCATAAAAAAGAGACAAATTTTGGATGGTGTTCTTGTTGCTAATGAACTCATTGATTCAAGATGTAGAAGTCAGAAACCAGGTTTGCTTATCAAAGTTGATTTTGAAAAAGCATTTGATCATGTCAGCTGGGACTTCTTAGATGAAATGTTTTCAAAAATGGGTTTTGGAGATAAATGGAGAAAGTGGATCAGGTGTTGTGTTGAATATGTTAAATTTTCAGTCCTAATCAATGGCTCTTCTAATGGATTTTTCACTAGCAGGAAAGGCATCAGGCAGGGAGATCCTCTCTCCCGTTTCTTATTTCTTCTTGTTGGTGAAGCTTTATCTTATATGCTAGCACAAGCACAAGCTCAAGGACTTATATCTGGATTTCAAGCAACAGAAGATGGCAGGCATATTTGTCATCTGCAGTTTGCAGATGACACACTTATATTCATTGATGCTGATGTGGAACAAGTCAAACAGTTAAGGCTAATCTTACTTTCATTTAAGCTATTAACAGGTCTAAGAATCAATTTTGCAAAAAGCAGCATATATGGAGTGGCTTTTGATGGAGATCTGCATCAATTCTCTGATTTACTTGGCTGTCATGTGGGATGTCTTCCTACAACATATTTGGGCTTACCTCTAGGAGATAAAAGTGGTGGTATTTCTAAATGGGACAGGGTCATTGAGAAGTTCACAAAAAGGCTGGCTGGATGGCAAAAACCCCTTCTTTCCAGAGCTGGCAAATTGCAATTAATCAATAGTGTACTCTATACTTTGCCAGTTTATTACATGTCACTCTTTGTAATACCAATGCCAGTGGTGAAAAAATTGGAAAAACTAATGAGAGATTTCCTTTGGGATGGAAAGAATGGGAAGAAGAAAATGCACTTAATGAGGTGGGAGTTATTGCATAGAAAGAAGAAGTGGTGGTTTGGGAATCAAAAGTTTGAAGAGAATGAACAATGCTTTGCTTACTAAATGGTTATGGAGGTTTGATAATGAAGATAATGTGCTTTGGAAGGAGGTGATAATTGAAAAATATGGCAAGGATACTGTTGATTGGATCACAAAGCATCCAAAATCTACTTATGACAGATCACTTTGGAGAGGTATTATGAATTGCAAAGATATTTTTACTAAACACATTAAGTTCAAGGTAAATTCTGGTGAGATAGTAAGGTTTTGGCATGATAACTGGTTATACAGCACTTCATTATCCACTAAGTTCCCAGCACTATACCAGGTTGCAAGATCAAAGAATAAGTTCATTGCAGAAGTTTGCATTCAAGAAGGAAACAATTTGAAATGGAATCTGAATTTGCCAAGAAGACTGAATAGAAATGCTAGAAGGGAATGGCCAACTTTGGAAGCAGACTTGAATGATTTTCACTTACAAATTGGTGTGGAAGATGTGATGGAATGGTCTTTAGACTCTAAAAAGAATTACTCTGTTGGATCTACATATGACATGCTGCTGTCAGATCTCAATGCACATAGATGCAATTCCATCTTCAAGGTAATATGGCACCAAAAATTACATCCCAAAGTCTCCTTTTTCTGTGGTCTATTTGTCATAATAGAATAACTACAAGGGATAGACTCATAAGAAGAGGAATGGTTGTTCCAGCTACTTGCTTGTTCTGCCATGAATCAGAGACTGCAAATCATCTTTTCCTACATTGCAGCTATGCTACTGAGCTATGGTCTTTGTTTCTGAATGATCTACACTGGTCCTTTACTATTCCTAAAGACATAATTACTACCTTACACTCCTGGAGCTTGCATCTGTCTGACAAAGAGAGTAACACAGTCTGGAATTTCCTTCCTGCAGTAATAATGTGGAGTATATGGCTTGAAAGGAATGCTAGAATACATACAAACAAGGAATGCACAGTGACAACAACTTTTGCAAAAGCCAAATACTGCATTTACAATTGGTCTTTGGTCTTGAACAGGTTTGAACAAGTTGATTATCAAACAACTATTGTGAACTGGCAACAATTGTACTTCTCTAGCTAGCTTCTTCTTTCAGTCTTTTCAGCACTTTCCATACTCTTGTGGCCTGTCACTCGAGTTTGTTTCGATTCATCTTTGTATTCTAGGGTGGTACAAGCTTCTTTGTACCCTCTTTGTTTTGATCAATATATTTTCTTTAATGATCAAAAAAATAAATAAATGATAAAACAAACATATACTACTTTTTCTCTCTCCTCTCTAGAGTTCCTTCTCAAAACCCAAAAAACTCTCACCACCATTAATCTTTCCCGCTCAGATCTAGTCCATTTTGGGCTAGATCTGAGCAGATTTTTTCCATTTTGTTGTTAGTAGTTTAGATTTAGCTTGTTTTTAGTTTTTTCTTCAATCTCCATTGCTTTTAGGAGATTTTCATGGTGTTTTTGTGGGTTTTTTTGCCCTTTTTGTTTATGTCTTCTCCTTTATGGAGATTATTTATGTGCTCTCATGGTATTTCTTTGTGATTTTAGTGGAGAATTCAAGTGGAAGTTCAAGTATGATGATCAAGATTCAAGACTTTGGGCATATTACTCTCCTTTTATGAGAGGATCTCTTTCTTTAGAAGAAAATACTCTATCAAAATGGTTGGATTATAATCCAAAAACCATTCCTTCAATCTTTGGGTTGTTTGGTACTCTTGTTGGTGTTTCGTTACTTCTCTTCACGGAATGCTCTTTGTTAGTACATTTCTATTGTATTTTGATCTTTAATCTTGATGTTCTTGAAATCCATGTAATCTCTATTTTATCATGAATGAAATTTTATGAGATTTATCAAAAATAAATAAATATATATATATATATATACTCATGTGTTGTGTTTTGAAGGCGAATCGTGCAAGTATTTACTTATTTAGACGTGTAATTAGGACAAGTCGCACCCTTGGATGAAAAGGTGTTTAAATGATTTTTTCAACCCCTTCATCCAACGGTTATAAACCTCCCCCTCCCAATCTAAGGGTTGTGGTGCTGCGAGATCAAAATCGCGTTCTTATTTCCTTCATTTTGTACTCGAAGCAGATACTATTGCCACAAAAAACTGTTTTTTTTGTTCAAATCATCGTGGCTAATTTAGGCCAATTTTTATTTTTTAATTATAGGCCTACTCAATAAGACAAAAAAAAGAGATGTTTTGAAGTAAAATCCAAAACCCTTAACCAACTATTTGTCTGAGCTATGTTTAATTAGTGTTAATAAATCGTAGAAAAAAATAGTTTGTGAGATGATGCGATTGTTAGAGAATATAGTTAGTATAGAGATTGTTTGAGGGTCCGAGGATGAAAAAAAACTTTAAAATTCGTTTAACTGTAATTTTGGTTGATTGTTCTCGTTCTTGTCTATTCTAAGGTCCTTCTCTTCTGCAGTAAGGTCATTCAAGAAAGTCAATCATCTACAAGATTAATAGAAACTATGTAAGGCTGAATATGCGTGGTAAGTCCCAATAGTTTCATTAGTGCGAGAATTAAACCTTTAAAAAGACGAGGGTACTTAGTACCAACAATTTTTTTGTTTAACATATAAGATCAACCTTATAGGTTGTTCACATACAACGGAAATCAATACAAGAAACCGAAAGGCTTTGTCAACATACAAGTACGATACGTTAATTATAAATGACATGTCAAATATAATGCGGAAATAAAGTAAAGCACATACAAGAATTTTGCTAACGAGGAAACTACAAACACTACACCAATTTTGGGCGGTAGCAACGGTGCCTATCTGTTGCTAAAAGTGTTAGAAACGGTGACCAGCCGTTGCGGTTCACTATGTGACGAATTTTAGCAACGGTAATGCTGTCGTTGCGTCTCCCGGGTAGCAACGGTCCTAGCAACGGCCGTAGGCGCCGTTGCTGATTTTGCCCGCAACGGCCGAGTTTCCGTTTCGTTTATTTCCCAGCAACGGCCGGCCGTCCGTTTCGGATTTCAATCAGCAACGGCCTGTCTTCTGTTTCGGATATTTTGACCAACAACGGCTTGTCTGCCGTTACTATATTTTTACCAAAGTAAAAAAAAATGACCAGGTCAAAAAAGACCAAGCTTGACTTTGACCTGGTCTTGTCAAAGTCAAGCTCGGTCCTCTTTGACCTGGTCACTGTTTCTGTAAAACATCTCATTGAAACCATTCTTTACCAACAATAGAGATGTTCAGTAATACATTAATCCAATTCCACTAAAACAAAAAACTTGATTCAAAGAAAGTTCATTCAAAAAGGGAAATACAACCCAAAAAATGTATCATACGGACAGAAGTTTGTACATTAGTGGATGCTACACACATAAGTTGGAATCACTCGCTACTTAACATTTTATTTCTATAATATGAATATTGAATGAACTATTGAACTACTGAATGATAGAAACCTATGTGCCAATACCTAGCAAATGCCAACCGTGACTTGATTTCCTTGTCCAACTTAGGCATGTTCACTGGGTCAACAACGGTATGGAGAAGTGAGCAAGAGGTAGAGACCACAAGGTTGTCTGCAGAAAGAAAACCATAGGGAAATGAGATCAGTACTTAGCAGTCTAGCTACAAAACCAGTTCCTATGGTAGTCTGGGCCTTGTATGTTTGACACAATCAGAAACCAAATAGAAGAAGCTTGAATCATGTAACCATAGCATGAAAACAATACAACCCAAAAATCTCAGTCATATCTGTAATTAAGCACAACATGGGCCGCTTCGAATGTGGAGTGAGTTACTAACCAGTAATGCACCCCAAAGCAGATGGGAAAAATGCGAGATATTCCGTGGCTCTTCAAAAGCTCCACCACAAACAAGCATGTCCCCATGTTCCAACCTATAAATAAAGATATCATAAGATTATGTCTCCAAAGATAAAATACATGCACACGGGAACATGTTTTACAAAAGGGCATACCAAGAACAATTATAGCAGCAGAAGTAACAACACCCAACCAATTTGATTCCTTAGCAGTCAAACCATATAGGATGGAGTAAACAAGAAGCACGAGCAGTGAGCCAAGATAAAGAAGTCCAAGACGAAAAGCCCTACAAAATTACACCATGTCAAAAAAATGATAGGTGACATAACCGTGTACATGTAGATCAGATTACAAGTCAATGAGAGGTATTCATAAAGTACAGCTTCCACGCATGACGCATCATGTAATGTTATAGTATGACAAAAAGAAGTCACTAAAGAAGTCACTAAACTAAGTAATCAAAGAGCCATGCAACAAAAGAGCATCAGAACCTAAGAAAAAGGTGGACCCAAATGCAAAAATAGAACAAAATGAGACAACAAATATACCACCACCATAAACAAAAAATGAAGACAAATGAAGAACAAAGGCCATACTTGCCTATTGGAGTCGCGGATATAACTCATTCGGATCAGGTGGTTCTGCTAAGCAAGCAACAGGACTTACTTCAATGCAATCAGAATACGCAAATTTGTATGACCTACGCACATATTCATCCACATCCAAGCCATTACCTGGGGAACAGAGATATGTAAAGAGATTAGCTAACTTTATACAATATCAAAAATGGGGCAACACACTGAGAACCTCTTTTTCTTCCGCAGACCCCAATCCTTGTATACATACACTGAGGCAACATACATGATGAGATATATATGGGGCAGAACAAATATATCTTGAGGAACCAATTCAGGGTCGGATTTTTAGCACCCTGTTTTTGGACGTTTCATTCCACTAGAACCAAAAAGAGAAACACTTTGTTAGGTGCTCAAATCACCTACTCAAGAGTACCCTAATCATACACTTATGTCTAGCTAATGCCTCATAAATTGGTTATTTCACGTTGTTTTCTATTTTGCAGGTACAATGATGTCATGTGACACTAAAAGAAGCAAATGAGAGCTAAAAACATTGCTTAGAAAAATTGGGAATTGAAAGACGAAGCCAACGGTGAAAGAATCAACTCATTCCGAGATCGTATGAAGAAGTTAGTGAAAATTTAAAAAGAAGGACGTCAGTAGAAGAAACTTCAAAACCAGGGGCTAAATCATAAATCCGAAGAAATTCAGGGATCTGAAAATAAAAGTTTGGGGAGCTGAAAATAAATACTGGGTGACCACTAAGGGACATCCGTACTGATAAGGGGCAGTTCAGATTAAAGAAGAAAAATAGAAAAAATAAAACAAATAAGCGAGTGTGGAGTCTCGAACTTGAGACCCACAGCTTGGGTACTGAGCTGAGAACCACTGGACTATGCTTCATCGTTTGACTAAAGCGAACCTAGTTATTTATTAATCGTTCAGAGTAGCTGAAGTCTAAATCCAAAAGAAACAGAGAACTGACGACAGTCCCTTTCTCTTATAAGTTTGCCAGCCAACTCTTGCTGGTTAGCCATGGGGCAGGTGTGTTGCCAAGGGTTAGATGGTTCGTAGGGCAAGAGAAGAATGGGTTCAATGGCTGCACCAATGCCAGGGATTAAGACACATACGAAGATATGGATGGGTTTTTGATAGGTTTTGGGCAGAGTTTGAAACCAGAAAAACAGAGGAAGAAGATGATGTTTGCGTCATTGTCTGAAGAGATTTGAGCCTATAATGAATTGTGTATGTGTGTGTGTGAATGAATTTTACAGGGAAGGAGTTAGAGAATGGTTTGGAAATCAGCAAGGAGGTCGTATCTGGATGAACAAAAAAATGCACGCCAACTGCTCGACAGAAGGCCTGAACCACTGCTGCTGTTGCTGCCAAGTTCACGGTTAACCTTGTATGTGCAAGTGTTTGCCAGGGTTCTGGTGGTTACTTGAGAAGAATCATGAGAGGGTTTTGAGGTCCAGAATCACACGGAAATTGGTTGAATTGGCAGAGTTTCGGGTCTACTTTTGGGACTCAGTTTGAGTGGGTTCTTAGGGCAATTTATTGCAGTACCAAGTTCTGTTGCAACCAGTTGCCTGAACTAGGTGTGCCATCGGCTGAATCATGGTTCCAGTGGGTTGTTTGC
>JAJJMA010164918.1:0-13495 GCA_023529015.1 Papaver nudicaule | reverse complement strand
AACCAGAAACCGCAGACTGCCTTAAGATGTTATTCTGTTGAGAGATTGTCTGCGAGCATGAAGCAACATAGCAGTATTGCATCGTATCCAGCATAGTATACACACCTAAACCTCCATGTTTAATGGGAAGAGTAGATATTCTCTGTTGAAGCGAACCAAAACCTGGTCCATCTCCCGCGATAAGCTGTCGAAGATATACAAACAAACTTTCATCATATATAGGTTGTGCCTCAGACAGATAATCAGGCTTAGTCGTGCGCATTGAGAAGTAAAGTCTAGAGACTCCACTATAGTTCCGTAGCAGAAGAAGCTCACATTGCGGATCTTGTAGCTTCTTGATGGCCTCCATCAGATCCAGAGTTTTATGCACCCTACTAACAATCAAATCCTTGCAGAATTGTGGGTCTGACCTCACCGGCCCACCCAGTAGTTTCACACCTTTAGAAGGCCTACTGATTCTGTCAGGGAAAACACCATCCACCAAGCCTCTAGCATCAACCGTAGGCCAGTAAATTTCCGTCTTAGATACATTGAGATGCAAACCAAGCGAAGGACCTTCCTGTTGAATAATCTGCAGAGCTTTCGCGACCATCATGGTGTCACCAATCAATGTGCCATCATCTAAATACCATGCCTGAAACTCCAGTGTGCACTGCTCGGCAATTCTGTGAACAAAGGGGTGGAGAGTTAAAGCAATAAGAGGGGACCAAGTGGGTCACCCTGCTGCACTCCTTGAGCCGAAAACAAAGTATGATCTAGATAATACAAATGTGCCGGACTGGAATAGCAAAACTCCACCCATAGAGCGATAGAGGGGCATCTGTTTCTGACTTCCCTGAGCATAGCTGATCTATCAACCAAGTTGAAAGCATTAGAGAAGTCCACCAAAAGCATAGTACGCGAGTCAGACTCACCATGAATCTCTAGGAGTCGATTAGCAAAGTGAAGAATGGCTTCCCCACCGCACTGTACACCAACCCCAAACTGGTAATCACTCAAATAAGCCTCCATCTCCTTCCCTACGTGGGTAGCTGCCACCTTAGAAACTAGTCTCCTCCAAACAGTACCCACAACAATTGGGCGAAGACCTCCACCCGGCTTCAACAGGGGAGTGAGGGTCGCAGAAGCAATGAAAACCCCTAAAGCAGGAGGGCAACTACCAGCTAATAACATATTCACCAAACCTGTAATTGAGGTAGCCAATTCATCCGCAACTGCCGCCGCAGCTCCACTGAGTGCATCAATAAGGTGTTGAGCACGCAACCCGTCTCTACCACACGCTGTCCCCTTTGGAAAACTCTTAATCCTACCCAAGACTAAGTCTTTATTGGCAGTGAAGGCAGATTGGGAAAGAGGTGTAGCCGGTATTATATATATATAGGACCGGGTGATATGGGTTAGTGGCGCCACGGTTTTGGAGCCACGGCCTTGGCCTTTTGGCCAAGGCTAAATTAGTGGCGCCACAGGTGTGGCGCCACATATGCTCACGTAAGTGTATGCGTACTACTCATGCTATTTAGAAAACAATTACTATTGTGTATGCGAGAGCATGTTGTGACTTACTTGGAATTGTTTGCGTGGTACAGAGAAGACGAAGTGATGGCGCCACTCCAGTGCTTCCTATTGTTGGGACGCCTATCGCTGAGGATAAGTTCTTTGAGGCGTACAAAGAGGTCGGGAGGAGAACTACCCCGCTTGTGAGTCGGGCCAATCCAGGGGCTCGTTTTGCTCCAAAGTATAACAGTAAGACCAAGTCTCCGTCGTCGGTTGTTGTGCCTGGTGAGATTATCAGGTTCTCCTTGCAACGAGGTGAATATGAGGCTTTTTCTATTGAATTTCGTGCTCCTAGAGCTCCCCTGGCTCAGTGGATCCCTTGGTTGGATTCGATGTTGAATGACGAGAAGGTGTATAATGTCTTAGAAGAAGTCAGGATTGTGCATGCGGTGAGGGCGTCTGGAAAGCTGAAGGTGCATGTAGACGTTGATGGTATCGTCGCCTTCGCCTCTCGCTGGTGTGGATCTACAAATACTGCCGGCATGGGTTTTGGGGAGCTCACCATTTCTTTGGAGGCGGTATCAGCTCTATATCATCTTCCGATACCCGAGAAGCTCCTAAGGGACTATACGGGGCTTCCTCGTGATGTTGTGATTGACGAAATAAATGCAAAGATTAGGGATCTTCATATACTTAATGCTTCGGCCGATGAGAATTACACCAGGTGGATCCATTACTGGTATTCGTCTGGAGGCAGGAGTGACGCCCTCAACAACACCAGGATCGTGGCAGCATTCCATACACTCTGGTTGTCGCGGGATATATTCGAAGATGATCCTGTTGGGACACTGAAGCCTGTTGTTGTCCCATATGTTGTCTGGCTAGCTCGGGGTATGCATTTGCCGATTGGTAGCTTGTTCCTTGGGTCTCAGTATGCGCATTTGAGTGCTTTAGCCAGGACCGTGTCTAGTTCTTCTACAGGTCGTATTTCGTCGTTTGTCAACCTTCCTTTCCTCCAGGCCTTCTTGTAGGAGCATTACGTGGAGTATGCTCCGCAGGGTGGTCTCCCTTTGGATTCATTGGAGTACGCCAGAATCATGTGGTGGAGTGACAAGCAGCCCAAGGACTCGGTGAGACTAGTAGATTTTCTGGACAGGGAAGATACTGTCATTTTTCGTCCATGGTATGGCATCCCTGATGATAGATTCCTTCAACTCCAGACTGTCGTAGAGACCGAGGAGATTGTTTTGCGTTCCAGATCTCGTGGTGTTACCAGCATCGAGGATGAAGGGCAGCAGTGTTCATGTGTAGTAGTGTCTCAGGTTTCATCCTTGGCTTCTATTGGGTTGGGTTGGTGAGGCAGGCGTACAACATTGACAGAGCAGCGCGGTTCATGGAATTCGATCAAGACGTGCCTTTGGATCGTTCTCTCCCTCCATCCAGGGACGATTTACGTGAATACTTGGACCCCACTCAGGACCCCGGGAGGAAGGTCGTCTTCTTGGTTGCTGGTAGACCGATGGGGGTCACTTCCGAGTTCAATAAATTCTGGGATTACACCTTGTTGGCTCTGGGTAACTTCGTGAAGAAGGTGAACACGTCTGACAGGCCCACTTTCACTGTGACGCCCCAGGTAGTCTCCCTTTGGGTGTCTCTATATACACATTTATTCGTCTCGCCTTTATTAACTGGGATTCTTTCTCTTGGCAACATATGGCGCCTCCTCCGATGATCTAACCTAAGAAGAGGATTAAGAGCAATATAATGGAGTTACATGAGGGCCACGTTATTGATCTTTTCCCAGTGATGGGCTCGTCCTCATTTCCATCTCAGGTGAGTCGTTCGCGTTCCGGTGGGATTTTTCGCTCTATACACATCCCCCTCCCTTGTTGAACTCCCTTTACCGTCTTTGTAGGGTTTGGCATCGAAGGAGTGTAAAAATGCCACGGAGTCCCCAGATGCCGATGCGGATGTGAAAAATGAGGTGGGCGAGCCAGTTGGTGTCGGTCTTCGTGCTTCTTCCTCTCCTGACGAGGCCGTTGATCATGAACTTGCCCAAGTAAGGCCTATTGTCTCTCGACGTCTTGTCCGGTAGTTTCTCTTTAGGGTTTTCCTTCATATGATTAGTAAAGGGGCTGACTAACCATCTGTGGTCTTGTGTCTATAGTAGCAGGAGCACGGGGGTCGTGCTGGCGCTGTTGTCTTGGAAAACGTGGAAACGTCAGAGAGTGGGGAAACTTGAATGACGACGTGTGTACCGTCGTTCCTGAGACCGTTGACGAGGTCGTTCTGAATGGTTCGGGAGCAACTATCCCTTAGAGGCAGACAACGGACGATGGTGTAGAGACCATTCCCCCCAAGGTTGTTGACGAGGTCGTTTCGGATGATGTGGAGACGACTATTCCTTCGACTGAACAGATGTCTGAGGGGGGTGCGGATCCGGAGCTCTCCTATCCTGGCGCTGGAGTTGCATTTTCTTCGTCTATTAGCAGAGTTCGACCCGGCCACACCTTGGTGGGAAACTTCCCGGTGTTGAGTGAGTATCAGACACTGTATGATCATATTTGGAGGAAATTCGGCCATATTGCTCATGATAGGGAGAAACGGCTGCTCTCTGAATCGATAGTTGGCACTCTGTTGTCGAGGGTGACCGAGATGATGGCCCAATCCATTGATTCTGCTGATCCGCTTGACGTCCAAGATTAGGAGGATTCCATAGCTGTAGCTGAATCTAAAGGCTTTAACGTGGCTTGGCTACGTGATAGGTTCGAGAAAGCCAAGGCTCAGGGGTTTCAGGAGGTTCTTCGAGAGAAGGATGAGAGGGTAGCGAGGCTGAAGGTCGAGTTGCAGAGGGAAGAGGAGGAGCTGGAGCGGCTAAGGCTGTCTTGCAAGGGTGGATCTAGTAGGGTCTTGAGTGATTTTCTCTACTAGTAGGTTTCTTTTATGTTTTAAGTATATATATATTTTTTTAGATTTTGAATGCTGGATGGGTTGTATTTATTTTCTATTGACTAGATAAGATTGTGTTTTCTAAGAGATACTGAAACAAAAGACTTTTCTTAATTTGCAGAAGTAGAAACCCTATCTACTGCACGCTATGATGCGCTGCTTTGGAGAAATGTAAATACAATAAACTCGGAGCCCTAGTGTCGCTTAATGTTGTGCCCTGAAAATGCACCACTTAAATTGAGAGTGCACTCAGAGCCAGTGCGGCGTCGAGTGGACTGTTGTCAGGTAGGAGTGCTTTTGCCTCTTTGCAAAACCATTCCACGTATGCTACCGCGCTTTCCCCTTTTTCTTGTTTTAGGCTGGCTAAATTTACACATTCCTCGAGGTCTGGGATGGTTTTTAGGACTTCAGAGGGTATAGTACATAGCACCAATTCGCCTTTCCCTTTAGCATTGCATAGCTTACTACGGACAATTCCAGACTCTTGAAGAGCTTTGATGAAAATTCTAATAGCCGTACCTATGTCCACCGGGGCCTTCTCAGGGTCTTCTCCTCTAGCGGGTTTTCCGGTGGTGAGTCCCCAATGGCTTGGGGAGTGTGGGTTATCATACAAAGGGGGGACAGATGAAGTACCTTCCTTGGCGAGGGAGCCCTCGTCTGTTCCTTTGAGTCCGGTTGGTAGCGTGATTATTGCCTTGGCGGTGATGTCCATTTGCATAAATTGTTCTATGAGCGCCTGAGGAAGCGTGTCTTGATTGTTGTAGATCCAAGGACGTCCCAACACCATGTCGCTCCGGACATCTCCTTTGACAATGTGAAACTCTGCTGTGGTTGGAGACGCGGCGATTTCTACTATGAGGTCAATCCATCCATAGGTACGTATCTCGGCCCCATCCGGGCCCTTGATGACAGCAGGGGCATGGATGGCCCTACTACGAGGGATGTTAGCGGCCCTAAGATTCTTGACTGGGATGATGTTCACCGGGCATCCAGGGTCTACGAGTGTCCTCGGGAATTCAGCGTGGAAGAGGCGAGCGGTTGTGAGAAGTCCCCAGCCTTGTCCTTCTGTCGGCTCCCCCTTCTTGGATATCATCTGCTCGTCGGCTTCCTTGAAGGGCAGACGCTTGCCTGATACTACCATATTGAGCGCCATGAACATGTTTTTCCGCTGTGGTTTTGAGAGACAGAGAGTCTCGCATAGCTGGTACATTATCCCCTCTACTCTCTTGTTTACCGGTTCCTCAGGGAAGGTAAACGCTCGGACTGGTAGAGGATCTTGGTATACACCTTCGTTTCCCAGATGCAATTCCCCGGACTCTACTTTGGCTTGGAAGATTCGCTTAAGGCTCAAGCAATCTCTGGTAGAGTGAGTAGTGACTCGGTGATAGCGACAATACCTTGGAATTGCCACCTCTTCGGCTGTAGGAGGTTGTCGTATCGGAGGGAGTTCAATTGCCCCGTCCTGGATCCAAGTGTCCAACAATTCTAGTACCTCCTCCATGGGGAACGGGTAGTCCGGTATCTTTAGTCTGGCCTTTTGTCTCCGCATCTCCGGTTGTTGTGGCCCTCCTTGGTTCATGTTCTTATTCGGGGTTCCTGGGGCTGAATTAGTGCGTTTCGGGTGCATTACTTCCGTGACAGGGCCCTTCCTTTTCCCTCCTTCGCTGATAGCGCCCATAGATGGTAGACTGCTGTTATATTGCTTGTTGATTAGTCTTCTGTCACCACGAGTGGCGCGGGTCTTTTCGTTCCTCAGTGGTTTACTTCTCTCTAGTAGGGCAGGTGCAGTGGTGGCGGACCTCTTTGCAACTTTGTGAAGTTCGGAGAAGGTCTGGAAGTGGAGGTTCTCCAAGAGGGCTCGGTTGACGGGAATCATTCCGTTGATGCAGAGTTCTACTAGTTGTTGTTCTGTGACATTTGGGTCGTGGCAGTCGAGAGCTTGGATTCTGAATCTCTTGACGTAGTCGTTTGGATGTTCGCTAGGTCTCTGGAACATTCTGCCGAGGTCTGATAGTGTTATCTGTTCAGACACAAAGAAGTACTTGCGGTAGAACACGTTCACCATCTCGCCCCATGTGCCAATGCTACTCGGAGCAAGGTTATTGTACCAGGTATAGGCTCTCCCAGTGAGAGACTTTGAGAATTCTTTGAGTCTTAAGACGTGGTTGTATTCATGTTCTCCCAACGACTCCAAAAATCGCGAAATGTGTTCATGCGTATTTCCAGTCCCGTCATACAAGGAGAACATGGGAGAAACATACCCTTTGGGGAGAGCGATCCTCTGTACGTCATACGGGTATGGTGGTCGGTGCTGGTGGACAGGTATCGCCATCTCTCTTTCCCGACTTCGTAGAAGTCTATCCAAGTTGTCAGTCGTGACATAACGGGGTGGTTGTCCTTCTCTTTGGCGAGATTCCTCTGGGACGGGAGATGTTTCGTCGTCTCGGATGTGGATGACGGCGGAGTGGGTGCCAATGGTGGTGGTCATAGGGGCGTCTTTAACCGGTGAATCCGAAAGCTTTGGCGTTAGGGTCTTGAGGCAAGCCAGGATTCCTAGTTGGGTGTCGAACATCTTATCTTGACTTTCTGCGAGGACGTCTTGTCGCCTGGAAAACTCTTCCATGGTTAATGCTTCTGACAACCCCTTCCCCTTTTCTGCAGTAGCGCTGACCTTAACTGTGGAGGAAGGGTTCTTGCCAGAGGTGTTGGTGGGAGCACCAGGAGTTATCGGGGTGATGGGAATCGTCGGGATGGTAGGTATCGAAAGGGAAGCACCTTGAGTAACAGGAATGTTGGGAGTAGCGCCGGGTGCAGGTGGATTGGTTGGTGTTGCACCAGAGGCTGCAGCACCGTCAGTTGAAGAGTTGGGGTTTTTGGTATCTGATCCCGACCTAAGTTCAACCATTTTCGAGAAAGTTTTCTGGAACCGAGAGATTGATCTCCCACTGTAGTCGCCAACTGTTTTTACCTGGAAAAAAATGCACCGTCTCTGGGTACTTTCGTAGTGCTCGAGATCAAAGTCGAACAAGACGAGCCTAAACCAAGTCAATGGTCGTTCACGTCTTGCTTCGGTCACAGAGAGGATAGAGGTTGATCTAGGGAGGGAAACAGCGAAGAAACTTGAGATCAGGTTGAGAATGTGTTTTGGGTGTAAGAGTTCAAGATCTCCGTCGTGAAGGACTGGAAATCTCCAAGGCTAGAAGTATGTTGAATTGCTCAGGTGTTTGCTCTGAGGCTCTGGTGTATTCAAGTGTTCTGAATATTCTGAAAAGATGTTCTGTCTTGGAAGATAGAGGAAGCCTCCATTTATAGTGTTGAAATCACCATGATCCCTCGACAGAGAAGGTGGAAGTCGTGGAAGAGTGGAGGAGTGGAGGACATGAGTTGTGTTCTGTAACTGCTGGAGTCGTGTAGAACATGTCCACTCAGCACCACTTTCTCGTAACTGTCCATCATCTCTATCAGTTTCTTTCTAACTGTCGTAGACCGCCAGACCAATACCCCTAAAGTTATCCCCCCTGTGTGATGTTTTGATATCTCGAGTGATGTGCGGATATTGTATGGTTGTGTTGAGTTTGAGCAGTGTCATGTGGCTATGATTATGTGGCCAGCGTGATTGTGGCGCTTTTGAGACTTGCATAGTGGGTATGTAGGAGTGGCCTTGGCCAAGACCAAGAACTCATGGCGCCATGAATATGGCGCCATAGCGTAGCACCTTGGCCTCGGGCCAAGGTTAAGTTTCATGGCACCATGTGGTGCCCTATGTTCCACGGCCTTGGCCAAAGGCCAAGGCCAGATTATTATGGCACCATGGTCCAAGAGACCAAGGCCTTGGCGTTTGGCCAAGGCCAGAAGTGGTGGCGCCATGGTCCAAGGAGACCAAGGCCTTGGCGTTTGGCCAAGGCCAACTTGATTGTGGCGTACTTGTGCACTTGTGTTATGGTGCATGCGTGTGCTTGTGTTGTGCGTGCGCTTGCGTTATGGCGTATGTATGCGCTTGTACTACATCGTGCTCCAAGTCATGGCGTGCTTATCCATGGTATATTAGACCATTATGTGTTTAGAGTGTGGTCTGCTTAAGCCTGTTTAGGCTGTTGCATGCCTCTCAGAGAGCTCTGGACATGCCTAGAGCTTCGGTATTTCTGAGGTTTTCATTGAGACTCGGATGTTGAGTCATATTTTGAGAGGAAATCTGTGAGGATGCGTCTCTGTTAACTCTTCACCATGTACCATTGAGCAATCTAGTTCTGATATCGAGGAATTCGAGGCGATGTCGACATGAAGCAGATTAATGGGTTTATGTGCTGGTGAGGTTATCGGTACTGCACCATGATATCATCCTCTCCACCGGGAGTTATAAGAGAGAACTGATAGAGAGTACATTCAGCTCATAGAATAGGTTGCACCCTGAGCTATAGAGATGTGCCTGAGTAGGCGATCGTCTTCAATAGTTAGAGGGGAGTTTTACGATTTTGTCCTTCTCCCATTTTTCACCATCTACATTAAGTCCCCTGGTTAGTGTGGAATAGTAATGTTTCATACTAAGCACTCAGATGGTGATATCATCCTCTCCACCGGGAGTTATAAGACAGAAATCATAGAGAGTACATTCAGCTCGTACAATAGGTTGCACCCTGAGCTATAGAGATGTGCATGAGTAGGCGACCGTCTTCAACTAAGACATAGTTAGAGGGGAGTTTTACGATTTTTTCCTTCTCCCATTTTTCACTATCTACACGAACTAAAAGTGGTGAAGGCTCCGAGGGCTCTAAAGAAGATGGTGGAAAGGGTATTGTGCAGGGTTTTGATGTCTCTAAGGATGATTCTGAGCTAAATGTGGCCCCCAAAGATGATACTAGTGGAGCTTCGGGTAGTAACCTCGGGCCTAAGTTGAATGACTTCAGGGGTGCTACCGAACATTCTTCCCCAAGGTTTGAGGGAAAGGACTCTGGTGCTGGTGAAGATAGTGAACCAGGAAGGGTGCCCTCGGGTACCAAGTCTTGAAAGGTGGCTTGCGGAATTTATTTGAGGAGGGCAGTAAGTCTGGCCAAATGGACGAGTTTTAAGATGACTTTATCTCGTAATGATTCCTTTGATGTATTTCCTGCAGCTATGTAATGACGGTTTCTGTTTTGTTTAAGTTTCTCCTGTGCTCCATTTCTTTCTCCTTGAGGGGTTTCTGATTTTTTAAATGAATTCTGCTCCTTTGCTATTTTACACCGTTTTACCTGATGATTTTGTTATCGAGCACAAAGTATACCTTGCAAAATGTTAGGCTTACTGGGTTACTTAGAGCGCGACTTCAGGGCTTACTTCGATGTAAGAGGCAATAAACCAAGCTAGTGGGGGCTGCGGATCACCCTTCCCAAAGGCTATAAGCTACCTGCCTATCTCAAGCAAAGACTTTGGCTATTGAGACCGTAGGTATCCAGCTTGCCTCAGTGCCTTAGGTGGGTTACGAAGATAGCTTAGTATCTTCCGAGGGAACATGTTAGTGTTCCGTGAACCCATTTAACCTAAGTGACGCAACTGTGATCCCCTGTCTCGACAATAAGGTATCACAATGGGGGAGTGCCGGTCAAAGATGGAGCTTAGACATGGTATTGTTCTCTTATCTCGGCCTAGAGTCCAACTCTTCTTTTTCTCGCCCGCCCCCCCCTTAAGGCAGTATTTTATTGATTCAAAAAAGGGGGTCCCTCGGCTGCGTAACTCGCTGAACATCTCTCGGGACTGCCATCTTGCCAGCTGCCTCGGGGTTGCATCCGCCTTAAAGGCAGATGTTAATCCCTTTTATTGTCCCCGCGACGCCTCAATTAGGAGGTCCCTGTGGTCGCATTGGTAGTGGGTTCATATGATTCTTGGCTTATGCAGCCTTGATCCAATGTACCCACCGCTACCGGGGTGTCTTGTGGGTTGAGTAATGTGTTGTGTAAACCGTGGGGCCATGACGGTTTATACGTACATCAATTCGATGCCTATCATTTGAGGACTATGCCCGTCATTCGAGGACTTTTATGTTCACCATTCGAGGACTTATATGTGCCTGCCACTCGGGTCTTTTTATTAAGTGTAAGAAAGAGACAAAAATGTAAGTAACTAAAAAGTTTCTTTATTTTATTCCTTTGGATAAAATCCTTTCATACAATACGGAATCTACGCATGGTGCCTTAGGTTTTTTCCCTCTACGGGAGTGTTCAACCTTTGCCCTTCGAGGTTCATCAAGCTAAAAGTGTCGTTCCCTAGTGCTTTCTCAATGATGTATGGTCTTGTCCAGTTTGGTCCTTCTTCGGAGATGGTGCTTGCAGTTCCCCGCGAGTTTATCTCATGTACTGCTTCCTTTGACAACATTGGTTTGCTAATCGCCACTGCGAATTGCTCCCTTCCTTCTCCACATGTGTTCCTTCCTCCTCCAGGGGATGCCACAGACGTCATTTGCCTTGGGTTCTTTGTGGCGTCCTTTGCCATTTCTGCTTCAATTTCTGCGATAAATTCTTTGATATCGGATTCCTTTACTCTCGGAAGTTTTGCCGAGTTTTCAAGGGTAGATGTCGAGCGTTCTTGCTGCTGGGCCTCTATTTCGTAGCAGATTTGTGCTTCGGCGGGATCTCCCAAGATCTCGGCTATCCCTGTGGGTGTAGGGAACCTTATTCTTCGATGTAGCGTGGAGGGTACCCCCATTAAACCATGCAACCAGAGCCTTCCTACGATGGTTGTATACGGAGAGTCTATATCCACCACGCAAAATGTTGTGAGAAGGTCGAGTGCTCCCACATGAATCATCAGCGCTTGTTCCCCCCTTGGCACTGAGGGTTTTCCATTGAATCCAAATACGTTGTAGGTCGATGGTACCAGAGTTGCGTCCTTGCCGAATAAACGATCGTATGTCCTTCCGAAGAGAATATCGACCGAGCTCCCCGGGTCTACCAGGATTCTCGGCATTGCAAGCTCCTCGACTAGTAGGGTGATGACTAGTGGGTCATTGTGTGCCCTCACCCCATCGGGAATATCTGCTGCATAAAATAAGACTTGCTGCTTTTGCCATTCCTTCAAAGGTTTTTTGGTGGTCACACTCATGATTTCTTTTCCCTCGAAATCCCTCTTGTGGATTCTATCGGTGATGCTACTCCCGAAGTTGTCCTCGTTTACTGTTGCGTGGATTATTGAGTTGCAATCGGTAAACCTTGGTATGTCTTTCCCTATCGTTATGGTGTATGCCTCTGCGTGCTTTTCTCGTCTTTAGGTTGCATCTCGTTTGATGGTGGGTCTGGCAAGCTTAGCAAATGGTCAAACTTCCCACCTGAAATGAAGTGATAGATTTGATCTTGTGCCGTGACACAATTCTCTGTTGAGTGCCCATAGAATTTATGAAATTGGCAGTAATCTTTTGCGTTCCGAGTGTGATGAGGTTGGTTTCCCCTGCTTCTGGGGTAGCGGATCTCGCTTGCCAAATCCGACTGTTCGATGCACTTCAGGGCTGTTTCGATTGGTACGCTCAGCTTCGGGAGCTTCCCGTCCCTAAATTTGGGAAACCCCGACCTTAGTACTCCAAATTTTCGGTTTCCATCGTATCCCCTTCGCGAGTTGCTTCCTTCATATCCTCATTGCATGTCATTGTACTTCCTGCTGTCGATGTATCTCCCATTACCAAATTTTCCTTCACTCCCATATCTTCCTTGGTCGTTAGGCCTTTTTCTCTTCGTGGAGTCCCCCATCAGATTGGTGGGCTGATCTCGCTCTCCTAAGGATAGATTGTTGATCTAGTGTACCTGTTTTGACACAACGTCCCTTCCCAGAGCTGCTTGTTCTTTAATTTCTTCCAACGCGATCCGCTCCCTTTGGTATTTCCTTAAATCTTGCAAGGTTTCTACATTTTTGGAGAAAAGCGTATCATACAATGGGTGGTCCTTGTCCAATGCGTTTAAGTATGCTCGCACTTTGTCCCTTTCCAAGGCTCCACTCCCAACTTCTACGCATTGAGTTGTCCATCTCTCGGTCAAACTTTTAGTGGGCTCCTTGGGTCTGACCCTAATGCTAAAAAGTTTTTCCACTCCAGGCTTGGATGAGTTGTTGTACAGGAAGTGAAGTACAAAGACCCTTGACAAGTCCCCAAAGGATGAGATCGAGCAGGCCGGAAGACTGTCGTACCAGGCTAGAGCTTCTCCCTTCAAGCTAGAGGGGAAATATTTGCAGAGGACCTCGTCCTTGTCTTCCCATGCCAGGAATTGCCTCTGGTACATTTTGACGTGATGATTCGTGTTAGGTGCTTAAAACACCTATTCAAGAGTACCTTATTCATACACTTATGTCTAGCTAATGCCTCATAAATTGGTTATTTCACGTTGTTTTCTATTTTGCAGGTACAATGGCTTTATGTCGCAAAAACAAGGCAATTAACAACTCAAAACATTGCTTGGCAAAGGAATCACTAGTGGCAGCCATTTCAAGTTACTGCTTAAGCACCCGATAAATTCAGTTCAAGGCATCCATGTGGTTTACTACAGAAATACTGAAGCACTCGTGTTACTCTACTCGGGGCTGCCACTACACTTCATTTGAGAATTACTGAATACAGTCGAATCTCGTATCAGGGCCACCTTAGCCTTATAACCAAAGCAAACAGATGGATGCAGTATCATTCAGTTTTCAGCGTCAGTTCAGCACCATTCTAATGTCACTGCTAGTCACGATTATGTTGGTTCTGATGGTGTAGCCATGGGGTCGTGTGGGTAGTTTGGCAAGGTTTAGACGAGAGTTAAGAAGGAAGCATGATTGGGCTCATGATATTGGTTTCACGACCAGGGCAAGGACCAGTTCGCCAGGACTTGCCGTCATCAAAACCAGGGGTTTGAAGTGCATCTGCCAAGGGGTTCAGGAAACAGATGAGATGTAAGCTACAAAACAGAGAACAAGGGTCTGAGAATGGAAGATTGTAACAGAGGTTGGGTTCAGTTCAGGCCATAAAGGAAGACAGAGTTGCTGCAGTTGGGATATGGAGTTGAAGAGAATCAGGAAATTAAGGATTTAATTCAGAGTTTTGAATGAATTAGTGTGT
>JAJJMA010164917.1:629-10804 GCA_023529015.1 Papaver nudicaule | reverse complement strand
GTTATAATCAAAATATAGTAAGTAATGCTCGGACATATTGTTTAGACACTCTTAAAATTTTGTTGCCTTCAGCATCCCCTCTTGTACCTCATCTTCGCAATCTCATCTTGATACCTTTCTATCAGTTTTTTTGGGTCTCTTGCTTTTGGCAACACTATGGATCCCATATTTTTTGGTTCTTCGTTGAAGTGTGAAGCTCTCAATTCATCTCCGTGCTGTAGAGACATGCTTTCCTTTTCTCTATTCTGAAGGCGGAGGTCATAATAGCCTTTGGTGGCCGTGGTATCCTCTTTATCCTCTGTAGTATCAGGTGCTTCCTCGAAATAAGGTACGACTGGATCATGCTTAGCTGGTAGTCTAAGGTGGAGGCCATAACAGCGATTCCTGGTCTTTTCCTGGTCCTCGATTAGATACTCAGCCATCCTCTAGTTTTTCTGTGACTATGATTAGTCTAACCTCTGTTAAAGCACAGCAAAAGCAATTGATTAGAGCTATCTACCCCTATTGGTACATAACAATAGACAAAATCAAAATAAAATAAATAGAATGATACTTGTTTTAGTTATGTAAATTGATTCTTGTGTTTACGGTAGGAATAGTGTAATTGGGCATGTATTTATACATACGTGATTATAACCTATAGGAAAGGTTAAGATAATGTAATAGGATATGGGATCTCAATATCATAACAAATATTTGATATAAGGCTTACAAAATTTATAACAAACATCTGACATAGCATTAAACATTAAGTACAAATCAAACCCGTGTTCTTCTTCAAAGATGCGTCTTTTCTCCTACCCATAGTTTGGTTGCTAGACCATATTTTGTAAAAGCAAGATATATTTCAAGACATCAACTTCATAAAACTCAAATTATTTTTTTATTTCATGTCAACTGTAGACACGAACCCAAAAATCATGTGCTCTTCTTGACTTCAAGAATCTCTCGTAAGCCTTGCAAACAGTCACTAAATCTTCCATCCATTCCAATGGCAATTCCAGAACAAAGTTAATCATGCCATTTTGATAAATTTTATACGAAATTAAGAACAGAAAACCCTCCGCATGTTCTATCAAATGTTTATGTGAGTTCGATGAACTTTGTAATAAGCTTCGGTTGAATCCAAATTCAACATATAAAGTGGTATCCATTTTTTCTTAATAAAAATCCAAAAATTAATAATGCAGATGAAAATCCTATGGAAAGAAAAATCCCAGCCACCTCATTAAAACCACGTGGGGAAAAGAGTGCAGCACAATGGGACTCAAAATAACAAAACTATAGAAAACGGACTATGTACCATAAACTTAAAAATCTTAGTTTCAAGAAACATCCTCATTATGTTATCAATCATCATCCTCCTCTTCCTCCTCGTCCTCTTCTTCTTCTTCATCCTGCTCATTCCCTTCTTCGGCTTCGTCGTCTATTAAATTATACTCATCTTCTTCTTCTTCTTCATCTTCTTCTTCATCTTCTTCCATGTATTCGTTTTGAGAGTCTTCAACATCGTCATCATAGTTTTCGTAGTTCTCAGCCTCATCATCTTCAGAACCACCTTCATTATATTGTTCTTCTTCACTCTCTTCGACCACATCATCCTCGTAATTATAATCACATTCCTCTTCTCCTTGGTCGTCATGGTTGTCATCAGATAAATATACAATCGAGTCAGGCTCAACATTATTGTCATCATCGTATAGTTCATGTTCAACCATGTCATTTTCCTCTCCGTATTTTTCTTCATCATCCGACACAATCATCTTTCGAAGCTTTCTCTTCCTAGGTGTTGGTGGTGTTTTTTGTGGTGTAACAGGAGCTTTTGGTCGAATCTTTTTCTTGAGCGAGGATTCCCTTTCCCTGGAAGAATAGATGGGCGTCGATTTCATGTCAGGATTTACTTTGGAAACCCTCATGACCTTGTAATTATCCGATAGCTTCCTTTGATTTTTTTCTTCAATTAGAATCCTGAATATGTATGTCCCTCCAATGATTGTGTCAAATTGTATGAGAGCTCTTCCTGGTTCATTCAGCTGTAATGCAAACAGGTGAGTATGAGTATATATCTATTGATTTATGAAATCCATTGTAATAATCTTATCTAAAAGTAATGGTAGATATAGCACTACGTTTTCACATCTTTTAAGGTAATCAACATGTTCTTTGGCAGTATAGTTCATGATTCTCTCAGCATTGTAACCTATGATTGTGAATACAGCTCTGTCTGTCTTGTCCTTCACTCTCACATTGATTGAATACCTGCAAAAATTAATGCAATCCCCATCATGGACAACTTGTCTCTACAAATACAATTTTTGGCATATGTTGACATTAAGCATACACTGAATGTGTGTTAAGAAATTTTACCATGGCTCATGCACTTCGTACAATGCCCTTGTGCAGGTGGGTGTGTTGAAACTATAGCTGTTTCCGCTTTCAACAACCTTTTTATGACACCTCGTGCAAGCGTTGTAGTACCAAGACCGTCCCTCAACCAATCCAATAATTTTCGCCTCGCAGTTTATTTGAGAATTCTGTTACAAAATAGAATTGAGTTTTTTTTTCAAATTGAAAGCCCGGATATCCAGAGATTAGCACTTTTAAAACTATGCAAGGTTGCTTATCAAGACACTGACTGTATACCTTTTTTGTTGGATCAGTTAGCATCTTGTTTAGCTCACGCAATGTCTTCAAGCCTTTATACAGCTCCTCATCACCTTATATGTGAACTGTACTTATATCCGCGTCCTCTGCACTTATCCTTGATTTTCGACACAGAGTAGCACATAATGTCAGATGTTATGAATTATCATAATTTGATATATTAGAAACTTGGGAAGGCTCAATACTTACAATTTTCTGAAATTTCTGACTTGAGGGTTGTCTATTTTTATGAATACTCTTGAAGCGTTCGAAGTGGATAGATTATATACATTTTGGTGAAGCCTCACATATGTTCCGGTTATAATGGCAATTGCTGGGTGGTCTGCCGAGTTTCTCAGCACTGAATCTTTAATTTTGCCTGCCAGATCTCCCCACAGGGTTACCTTTACCGAGGTACCTCTGCAACCATGTTATTAAATAGTTAGTTCGTTCCCAGGACACAATTTAAACCACGTCTCATATTCGCTGTCAAATGTAATTCTTACCTTTCGTTCTCAATGGTCATCTCACGAATAGTGGTTGTCCTTCCATCATGTGTCGTAGTCCTCCTCGCAACATTTGACAGCTCCTTGATTCTTCCAATCACATCTATGTACATAATTAAGTTGTTTAGATTGTTTTCATATTTTTATTATGCATTAAAAAATCGAAAAAACTTTAAATAGCTAGATACCTGTATAGTATATGGTCACTTGTGATCTTTCAGATAACCTCTCTAGTAAAAATCTGAACCTTTGGTCTGGGAAGGTCCGTGGATCTTGATCTATCTCAATTACTTCTGAAAAACGACTTAGTTGAAGGACATGCTTGTAGGATACAATTCTGTAATTTCCAGACTGTGGTATCACAGTAAACGTATTCATGGAGTACACACGCCCGTCAACAATTTTCTTTCCTACGAATGTATCTATGCCTTCTTTGTCGACCTGTGCATGTATTTGGGTCCCCTATTTCAGAAGAGCCAGTTTGTTAGATTTTTTTCTTTCCTTTTCAATTTCACCGGAGCAAGTGGTTAGAAATTACTTATTTGTATACCTGTTCATCCATTAAATGCACCTCAAAACCATATGGCTGATCCCATGCTTTCAGCACCAGTACCTTGATAACTTTCTCTCAGCAGTATGGTCTACTCTCAGCTGGTTGATAGGTGTGTAAACTACTTCTGGTGCCTTCCTAAAAGCTATTCTCTTTGCTTTAGGAAAAGAAAAAAAAATTAAAATTTAGATGTTACAAATCCTAAAAATAACCTTGATCTGCACCATTAGATGTTAATTATATACTAAACATGAAAAATACACTAAGCTTAGATATTACCTGTCTTAATAGCTGGGTGCATTTTCTGCACAACCCTTTTTGTTTGCTTCAATGAATCCTTTGCTTTAGTGGTCTTCATAGGGTGTAACTCTTTAGCATTTTTTTTGTAACTAAGGGTATCTGGACACGTTTGCTTGCATTCTTCACAGGAGTGGAGTTCTTGGGTTGAGGTTTCATGGGCGAGTATACAGTCTTGGGACTGAGGATTTCAAGATGCCGTGAATATTGTTCAGCTGATAGTGCCAGTAGACCTGGTAAGGCATTCGAATGCACTGGAGAAACAAAATCATCTCGTTTAGTTTTGCACCGTTGCTTACTGGTGACCTTTTTCTGATTGGCCTTCTTAGATGGTTTATCTGCAATTTCAATATCAGCTGTCTTTGTTGGTTGTTTAACTTATATATATTTTGCAGGCGCCTTTCTCTTTCTTGGCGTTGTTTTCTTGCCCCCATCTCCACCTTTTCCCCCCAAAAGAACCAAGGTTAGTCCTCTATAAAACTGTTTTAAATAATTCTTTTTGAAAAAATATTAACCCATATCAGATACTCTATCTGATTACCTGTGTTAGTGGTTGTTTCGTCAAACTGACTATTCATATCATGATCGTGGGGCATCGTTCTTTCCTCAAAAGGGTGTTCTTCAACCGGAGTCCCAGATGATTGACCTTCCTTTGTTGGTTGTCTATCTTTGAGATCTTTGGCAGCCGGTTTATTCTTTCTTGGCCTTCCTCTCTTCCTTCCTTTTCCACTGGTAAAAGAATAAATTAGATTAGAAAAGTTGCATTCATAAATAGCTGTACACATCATATCGTCTGATGGGTTATCTTATTTCAAACTATTATCAGGGCTAGATCTAATAAACTTAATAATCGCATATGTGAACCACTTATAATGTTCCTCAGTAGTATTTGTAACTTGGTTTGTTTCTTTACTTTGATCTAATTTTGGGTTTTCACAACTTCGTACAATAATATAGATGAGCATTAGTAAATTGTAACTTTAATTTTGGTAGGTCTAAAACTTATAAGGGAAACTGAAAGATAACTTACTGGGTACCACTCCATCTGAAGGTGTGGCATCTATTGATCGTGCTCTTGTAATAGCGTTGTATCGATGCCCAACATGTTTTCTCTCCAGTTCAGATGTATGTCCCTGTAGTCTTGCACGACGTCTTTGTCTTTGAGTTTCAGTATGCCTCGAGTGTAGGCGAGATATCTCTACGACCGTTAAATTTGATAAACAGTTTCGTTAATTCAATCGATATTGATGTCGTAGTTGCCGTCATAGCTGTGGGTAGTTAGTAATATTGGAAGCTAGTGTATTACCACGACTACCTTCATTTTCTGCATTCGCACGGGCTCCAGCCAATGCTGCTGTTTCTTGGATGGGGTTTACAGGCCTCCCTGTTACTTTGTTTTTTTCAAAAATAAAAACATCTCTAACAAAGCCATTGTTTCCAAACTAAATAAACCCATCTGCAATTGCGGAATTATAAAAATGAAACAAACACCAATGTGATTCCAAACCGAAGTTAAGAGGCATAAGATTCAAAATACTAAGAGATTCGGATATTATCGTAGTAGAGGTGTACATTATATATAGAGGTGGTGTTACACTCAGAAAATACATACAATAGCTTGTGAGTACCTTGGTAACTCTTCACATATGTAGAGCAAACAACGACCAAGCACGACTTTCAATTCACTATCAAGAATTGTTGGTAGCACTACAATTCCACACCTTCGAAACCCATACTTCCTAACAACACCTGTACTCTCAAGCTTTTGAATCTAAAACATCGACAACAGCTCATTACTTGTCTGTTTTTATGGCTTGAACTTTTGTTTTGTCCAAGATCAGCAGCAAACCATACTCAAATCCCTTGCTTTTTTCTTCTTCTAAGCCATCTCCTAATCTTTCTTACATGGCCACGTACTCGAGCCAAAGATAGCCTCCAATCCAGCTACAAACAACGTGATTGTATGTTTGCTTAACCCCCTCTTTTCTCATATGAAAACTCCACCAATTGCCAACCACAAACAGGCCACAGAAACATGGCAGCAACTTGTTACAACATCCAGAATTCTTGACAGAAACCTTACCTGAAACCGCACTAAAAATTAACCCTCCTTAGTAAATCCATCACCTAACATCCGAAATTGGAAACTCCAGCTCACACTTTCTTCCGTGTTTTCGTCTGAAACATCCAACCACTTTTTCTTTTTCTCAATAGTTATTGACACCATTAATGATAAGAGACCCTCAAGTATAATTGTCACTGTAAAAAGTTTAATCTTGGAATTCAAATCAACGCTGCAAGTATAAAACTCAATTAGCCAACAAATAAGAGGAGAGTGCCGCAACAACATGAATCTAAATTACATCAGTCATCATATCTCATTAATGCAAACCTAACAATCTTACAATGTGCTTGTGATTGATTTGTGAAAGAATAGCAACCTCGTTAATGAACTGACCAACTTGGGTTTCGTCCACCAAAGTAGATTTTTTGATGGATACTATTTCACCATTCGGTACCAAAGCCTCATTTGCCGATGATTCTACTTGGGTTGAAGTTATCTGTTGTCTTCTCTAATTCTTCGGCTACAAAGATTTTAGCTGCCCTTTCAACTCACCTTCGTTCACAACCGAAGTCATGCATAAATGTTGTGACATTGTTTGAAATCCAGAAATGTTGAGACACTGTGTCGGCAATAGAACATGGCGAAAAGAACATACCTCGTACTATCAAGTAAGGCCATCCCATTTCATTTCCTTAATATACTGCATTCAATATAAAGAAATTATTAGACTTCCGATCGTTGTTTCATAACTTCTAGTTGTTGTGCAACCCTCTAACCGAACATTCAACTGCGTCTTGTACGAACCACTCCGAAAGAAATACATCTAAAACGCTTTACACTAAAGACACATGGAACAACAATGCATACAATAGCAAAAAATAAATAAATTACAGTTATCTTTACGTACAAATCATTATCAGAAGAACGAATTATTTCAAATTTAACCTGCATATACCATCATTTTATCTATCTGTAAGAAAGAGAAGATTCAAAAGCACTACCCAGAAATGTCTTCTCAAGATTGAGAATGAGTAGAGATTTAATTCACAATATATGATGAACTATTCCGCAAGTGTTGTAAATGCTAATTTAATTCAAAGTCTACGACTTGTGTGGCTATCTCTTTTAACTTGCAAATGGTGCCACACAACAACTTGGGTCAGTCATAATACCTCAAATGCACAATAGTAAATTCCTTAATTGAATAATTAAAGAACTTATTATTAAGGTCTGCTTTCACCACTGAAAACACATTGAGTTGACATAGACTACATACCGATCACCATTTTCTTAACTTACTAAAGTCTGACGCAGCAAACCTAATTATAGAAGACCATTATCTCCTAACAACAATCTATCGTTTCTCATGTTCAATGCAAATAGGCGTGTTTCACAACCTTGGTCAGGCATCAATGATGTTTGCTTATCAGGTAGTTCTTCCCTGATTCTGCCCTCCTAATGATTCATCTCCCCCATTAACATTTCTTGTAGGAACACTCTTTCCTGACCCATGTGTATATATACTTTTTTCCATTAATTATACATCTAACAAATTTAACAACACTGAAACTACCTACTTGTACATGGCATTTTCGATATGCAAAAATTATCAAACTGAATAGCTACAATCAAAATATACAAAACCAATTTCAACTGTTACCTGAGACAGAAATACAATGTTTCATGGACAATACAGCCAATTCCGTCTTCAACGGTCAAACCTCTTCCAGCTTGGCCATATGACATATCATGGGCAGTAGGACTGCATAGAGTTGACGTCATTGAAACCATCCATGGAGCATGCCAGAATGCATCGTCATCTGTAGAAAGATACAATTGAAGTGAGCATCATTTAAACAATATAAATGGAAGCATGGATTCCTAGCAAAAACAAAAAAGGAAGCATGGATTGGTCACTTAATACTTATGGCCATCTTTGCAGTCCTTTCATATATTATCAACCCTTGGCCTGACTGGTGCATATTTCATCAGCATACATGTTTTGCCACTTTCCTGAATCTCGTTAGTAGTGAGAACTTGACATAAATAAATCTACTCGACATACGCTAAAATCAACCAAAATAGGCAAGCAAAGGGTTACGGTTACCTTCATAGTGCTAACTCCTCTCCATCAGTGTGCTCTTCGTATTCTCGTCGTTTGGAAATGAACCCAAACTGAAATC
The DNA here is from genome assembly GCA_023529015.1 of Papaver nudicaule. NCBI lineage: Eukaryota > Viridiplantae > Streptophyta > Magnoliopsida > Ranunculales > Papaveraceae > Papaver > Papaver nudicaule. The sequence goes on along the minus strand of JAJJMA010164917.1, from coordinate 2,560 downwards.
ATTTTACCAAAAAAGTTATGGCTCAAGTATGCCTTTCTACTCATCTAACTGCTCTATAACCCGCATATAAATAACTATAAAAAAACTTAACATTTTCTTAGATTTCTTAACTTTCTTAACTATTATTGCAAATTCTTCCCGAAATTTTCATAAATCCCAAACCAACTGTAACAACACCAAAAAGAGTGATCCGTGAGCACCTTTTTCGTACAGTCATGAATCAATATACCATACAGTATCTATACCGTTCTCTCTAACAACGAAGTGTCGCTTAAAGAACTACTCAAAGATGCTCCCGAAAAGAGAAGATTGTCGCTTATAGTTCTACCCCTTGAAGATGCTCTCAAACAAAGAAGAATTGTTCCACCCCTTAAAGAATCGTAATACACAATACAAAGACCTACTTTCATTTGTTTCCTAATGGTTTATTGCTTCTTGGTTTAGTCAGATAAGAGGATACAAAATTTAGGATCTTAATGAAAAATCACAGTATAAAGCATTTGCCTTTCGTGCTCCATAAAATTAACCAACCTAAAACATACTCAAAGAGCATAGAAGGAAGTGTCATAAATTTAGTTTACTAAAAGAATTTACAGCAATGAAACATACCTTTTCCTCATAATGCAGATCTAGCCAACATTTAGGGTGTTTGTATTTACTACCTATGTGGTTTTTGTCCCTTCGGTTGTGAACATAATATCTCCGGTTGATTCATCAAGCCAAATATTTCCAGAATATTTCCTGAATGAAAAATTCATTAAGCCATCGTTAAAATGTCAATCAACTTACAAAAAAAAAATGCCCCAACAAAGAATACAGATACAGAGACGCGTGAGTTCCTGTTGTGGTTGCTTGATTGATCTCGTGTTGCTCCTCCATGTATTTTTGACGTTCTATCCAACGTTGTTCTGCTTCTTGACGTTCCTGCTCTCTTCGCAGGCGCTCTACTTCCAACATACGCCACAGATGCTCTTGGCGTTCACTTTCACACTGCTCTGCTCTTTGCCGCTCTTGCTCATCTCGCTGTCTTTTTTATTCCACCTTATTGTCGCAGCCAAATACCTATCCTGCAGTACGACTCAAAGAGGATGAATCAAACAGTTTGAGGTTACTGTGTAAAATCCAGATAAAGCATATAGCCAACATTCAATAACTAATTAAATCCCTATTACTATCGTGCTCATGTTTAGCTAATGATATCAGTAGGTTGCAAATTTATCCTTTGAAAGTTATCATGAGTCTTAAAATACTCAAAAATGCGTGAGATATAGAAAACTGATGTTGAATTCTCGTATAACTTCAAGGGTACAAATAAGACAACATAATGATATGATTAGTTCAGTTTCGCTTAACTAAAGTACTTTATTGTGCAATGCGAAGAAAATTAAGCAGTAGAAAAAACATTATATATGTGTGTAAAATCCAGATAAAGCAAACCCACACTCAGCTACTTTTCCCGGTACAGGCACAGATTGGGGTCTTTCTGGATTGTCTGCTTGTTCATATATATCGTTGTTCATAAATTGTCTTTGTTTGGTTTTCCAAGTATATCTTTTTTGGTTATACATGACTTTACCACCTTAAGTTCCTCAGTAGTATTTGTAACTTGGTTTGTTTCTTCACTTTGATCTACACTTTGCCCTCCTGGAAGTCCTCCCTTTTCAAGACTCTACCATTAGATGCCTGTGAAGACATGCTTCTCTCAGATGGTTGAGCTGCAGTTTCACAAAAACATCTATTAACTAAAACAAAAAATTTGTAGGCACACTATGCCTTGCTCTATCATAGGAAGCTACAGAAGGCATGCTTTTCACAAACATGAGGTAACACGTCCTAGATGCAATTAAATAGAACTAACCTTGACCTCTACCATTAGATGCTTGCGAAGACATGCTTCTCTCAGATGGTTGAGCTGCAGTTTCACAAAAACA
>JAJJMA010164897.1:0-11397 GCA_023529015.1 Papaver nudicaule | reverse complement strand
TTCCTAAAACCTTTGTTGGAATTTCTCGCAGAAAATCAATCCCCTTTCATGATCGACATTTATCCTTACTATGCTTATAGGGATTCGTCTACTAATGTTTCTCTGGACTATGCGTTGTTCCAGTCTTCCTCGGAAGTTATTGATCCAAATACTGGTCTGATATACACAAACATGCTTGATGCACAGGTTGATGCTCTCTACTTCGCATTATCTGCTTTAAGCTTCCGGACTATAAAAATCATGATTACCGAGACAGGATGGCCTTCAAAAGGAGCGGCTAAGGAAACAGCTGCTACTCCTGATAATGCTCAGACCTACAACACCAATTTGATTCGGCATGTCATCAATAACACAGGAACGCCTGCAAAACCTGGACAAGAAATGGATGTGTATATATTTTCATTATTTAATGAGAACAGAAAACCGGGGATGGAATCCGAGAGAAATTGGGGATTATATTATCCAGATCAAACTAGTATCTATACTCTAGATTTGACTGGGAAAGGTCCATTAGACACAGATGCTGCTGCAAACGCTACGAGTTCAAATGGAACATGGTGTATAGCTTCGTCAACAGCTTCAGAGTTAGACTTGCAGAGTGCTTTGGACTGGGCATGCAGTTCTGGAAATGTGGATTGTTCGGCTATTCAGCCTAGTCAACCATGTTTTCAGCCAGACTCTACAATCTCTCATGCATCATTTGCATTCAACAGTTATTATCAGCAAAATAATGCTACTGATATTGCTTGTGGCTTCGGAGGTGCAGGGGTGAAAACTACCAAGAACCCAAGTATGGTTTTCTCATCTCAACCCAATATGCTTTTTTATGAATAACTTAGGAAATTTTCTCTGGATATGGTAAGTTTTCAATTACTATAATGCATGGCAGTGTTGTGCAAGTTCCTGGATCAGATGTACCAGTAACTTACCATCTTAGAAACGCTATATGTACCTCAAGTTACTAACTTTGAAGTTGCCTGTATTTCAACTAGACTAAACTGTTCTGCAAAATGTTTCACTACAGGTTACTTGTGGTTCTTTAATTTAACACTCTAGTACTTATTACAATATCTTTCATATTAGCTCTTTGATTCTTTGATTTTAGTTTACGGTTCTTAGCAGCCAATGAAGAGATTATTTTGCGTTTCTTCACCACATAGATTGTACCATATTTTGTGTCCCAAATAGTTTGATTGGTCTTTGGTTAGTGAGCAAACCAATCTTGATCTGATCATTAGCCCGTTGACAGGAAGTGGATGTAACATCCAAATTTTTTGGTCCTTGATGCATTTGTTAAGGGTTAAGCTTTTATGATTGTTTCCATGCTGATTCTTCTACATGTTGTCTCTCCAGGTTACGATAGCTGCTTATATCTTACATCTGGGTACGCATCAAACTAATTTTAACATCAATTTAGCACTCCACTTTTATGATTCTCCCCTTATTCATTAAGTTTTTGTCAAAATAAGTTTTATTTATATTTCGCAGGAACATGAAAGTGGGTGCCAACAACGTCACTGCTACCAAACCGTCATCAACATCAGCGGAGAGTGGTATTACTTCTTTACTGGTATCTGGAGTATCAATTGCAATTTCCCTCTTATTCTTGTGATACTTGGTTTAACCTTAGAAGGTCATAATTTGTAAATGAAGGAATTAGATAGCTAAAGAGAGGTTTCTGGTGTTAAGTCCAGATTTTTTTTTTTTGTCGTTTGTCATTCAGGTGAAACCTGTCAAATTTCTTTTGTTTATGTTGGATTCAATGATCTGTGGTTGATTAATTCTAGTTCTACTCATTTATTGGATTCAATTTTTCTTTTTTTTTTTGATCGAAAGAGAATTATATTAGATGAGAAGAATGTACAAGATTTGTACCAGAAGTAGAGATAGCAACTTTTTCCAGTCGGATACAAGTTCACCATCACTATAGAGCTGCCTAATTCAATTATATCTTATTCTTGTAGATGCATTACTAATGAAGAATGATGTATTTCTGTCACCTTCTTGTAGCCACTAGTTTTTTGATTTAATCTTCCATGATACTTCATCTTAGAAACATGTTCAAACTCAGTTTTATGCGTTACTCTTGCCTTCAACTCTTCTTCGGAAAGTAGCGTGTCTTCAGCTAAAGAATCAAGGGGATTGGATTTCAGACAAAACCAAATTGAGCTTTGTATTAGTCCAAACCAAAAAAAAAAAAAAGATAACCACCATTCTTTTAGAGATTTTAGAATACCATTCTCCAAAAACCACATAGCTTAAAACCTAAAAGGCTGGGTCCCAAAAAAAAATCTGAAATATCTGAGAAGATCGGAAGTGGGTCTAGCTTTGGCAAGTTGGGAAGCAAAAAGATAATGAGATTCGAAAGAGGGTGAAAGAAGGAATCTAACCAGTCTGCACATGACTGGGTTAGTCTGTCCATTGTACCAAGTAGACCTTGCCCTTTTAAGAGGAAGGTCAATAAGATAATGCTGGGCAATGAACTTAGTAAAGTGTTTCATTCTTCTAGTGATGTTTGCGCAATTCTTCTTCTAAGCACACTTGATAGTGTTAAAATCTCTACCCAAACACCTGTTAGATACTAATACCTACATACATTATCAAGCTCCACCCAATGACCCAAATCAGCTCTCTCAGCTGGTTTGTTAAGGTCATACACATTTTTTTTGAAAGGTCATATTAAAGGTTGGACCAAAGTCTACTACCTACAAGCCCAAGTAGCTAGGCAAATAAATAAATAAAAATTTCTCACATCCCAATGCAGACGAGTTTCGAACTCAGGTCACCGCTATCATCACCCAACAACTTTACCACTGTTCTACAGTGACATCTGCAGGGTCATACACATTAGTGGTACCTACTGGAAATTATCTGCTTTATTTGTACATAACACGATAGAGTGTATTCACCCATAAGAGAATCGTTAACCTCCACCAAGTTCTTAGTAGAAAGCAGAAGTACCCAAATACACCACCAACTTTTTAGTTCGTGAACCTATGGAAAGATTTGGACGATCTCAAAAATCAAAATCCAAACCTTTGACCTGAGTTGGATAGTAAATATCAATTCCAACAAAGATTTATATTTGTTAATCCTTATTCAAGATATGGAATTAACTGTCGGTTGATAACGTAAAGTTCGTGGTTGCTTTATTATAATGAATCATAGTATTATAATGCGGAAATAAAAGCAACACAAGACATAAGAAGTTATGTTAACGAGGAAACCTCAATCCAGCAGAAAAACCCCGGACCCAGTCCAGTTTGAACACCACACAATATTAAGTTGTCTAGAAACACTAGGCTACTATCAGACTTCAGACCGAGATGTAGTTGAGCCGAAATCCCTTTAAGTGATTCAGTTACTGTCGCACTCCTCACGTCTCTTAAATATCGCAAGACCCTATGCACTTGATTCCTCTAGCCGACGTCCTTTACTGGCCTAGGAGTTGCTTTAGCTGCTTCTAAAAGTTCGTAACTAAAAAATCTTTAAAAACATATGAACAACTAAAAAAATTGGCTAATTTAGGGACCCCCCATTTTGTTAGGGAGACCCCCCTAATGAGACAAAATAGGGGTGTCCAAAAGTTTTTTCCAAAACCCCTTATCCAATATATTTTCATAATGGCCAAACTATCCCTATATAATTAGTGCTATCATATAGTTAATTAGTATAATCATATAGTGTAATCATATAGTTAGATATAGTTAGATAAACTTAATCAGTGTAATCATATAGTTAGATAAAAGAAAAAAAAATCGGATGGATTTTTGTAAGTTCCAGAACCAATTTTCGGCTCAATGTTAACCCAGAATCCAGCCGAAAACATCATTTTCGGTTTGGTTGTGTTCTTAATCCAACCGATAAATTCTGAATTTGGGGAAGTTCAAAATCGTCTGGATTTATGTGTCAAATCCAGCCGATAGTGCTGTCATTAGCTGTTTCGGCTAGATGTTCCAGACGAAAAATGTTGATTTTTTGAAAATCGTCTTAATTTTCAAAATTTAACACTATTTCGGCTGGGTTGGTTGTGACACAATAGCTAACTTTATTATCGTCTGAATTGTGTCTATCCAACCTAACCGATAACTCCACAAATCTCTTCTCAACTTCAATATCGTATAGATTTGTAAAAATTTAGCCTATTATCGGCTAGGTTGGTTGTGACACAAAGGCAATCCAAACGATAATAGGCTAAATTATACAAATCGTCTGGATTGATCACATAACCTAACTGAAATCGGCTAGAAATTGGCTAAAATTCCAGCCGATAACTACACGAATAATTACTAACTACAATATCGTCTAGATTATGCGCATGCAATCCAGACGATAACTCAAAGAAGTGAACATATCGGCTGGATTTTCTAGGGCTCAATCCAGACGATAATTACTAACTAACTACTGTGGGAGGAGACAATGAAGAAGAAGATAGAAAGGGGAAAGAAATTGAAACTGAAATCAGTTTCTTTTGGTTTAGTAATTGGTTTTTGTTAATGATTCAGGGGCATTTTAGACTTTACATAGCATTTTGACACCCCTTATAACCCATCCTAGGATAGTAATATTGTTTTGGGGTCTCTCAACAAATAGGGGGTCCCTAAATTAGCCAACTAAAAAATGAGGGAAAATGATAAATGATTTTTTCATAAAGTAAATTTTACTTTGAGAGATCACTTTTTGCTCTACTTTTCTTAATGGGCACCTTCCCCATTTTTACAGATAATGCCTGTGAAGAGCAGAAACAGTCAGTGGCGGAAGCCAACCCTATGCAAGGACTGGCAACTGCATCCCCTCAATCTTCAAAATGTCTATTGGATATTGTAATTTTCAAGCCCAAAAGAAGAAGACAAAAGAAATGTTCGTACCCCTCCCAAGCCCAAACTCTTGCCTCTTCCTTGTGAATAGCTATAAGAGCATCTCCAATAGGGGGTCAAAAAAATCCTGCAAAGAAGCTTTCACAAATCCTTTATTTGTGAAGGTGTTCAAACGTGCAATAATATGACCTCTAGACATAAAAACCATCTCCAATAGTTGGGGTCTCAATTTCAACTAAATCTTATGCGATAAGCATAAAAGGTTATTTAAATTATTTGTCTAATTCAAAATCATATTTAAAAATAATAATAAAGATGATGTGGAATTTGTTGGAGGTCTAACCGAAAGAACTAGACTTTTTCGTAGACATTTTGTAATCCATGCCATCAATTCTAAATTTAAGGACCTACTATTGGAGAAGGATTTTTTAAAAATTGGGTCGTAAACCTGATGTGGCAAATAAAATCAAAACCTTGACCCATTATTGGAGATGTTCTATGACATTGCCCCAGGTACCAATTGAAAGCGATTCCCAGAACCCGGAGGACTAAAATTAATTCATTCAGTGCCTCTCTGACTATTTATATAAACTTTATTGACCATACTTGTGTTTTGTGCAAAGATGAAGCGGAAATTGGGAGCATTTACTCATCTATTGCGGGTTTAACAAGGCTGTTTGGGCTCATTGCTCACTAAACCTTGAAAATGCTACCAGAAATTTCTTTTCCATCTCTGGATGGAGTTATTTTTGGTTTGGTAGTCAAAACTTGCCCACACATCTTGATCCTTGTGTAGATGGTGAAAAATGAAGAAAGGATAAATTCGTAAAATCTCCTTCTGTTATGCCATCCCAAGAGGCGATTGCCTACTCAGGCAGATCTCTATAGATCTACGAGTTCCCTCTTATAGCTTCTGAGTATAGAGAATGATATCGTAGTGCGATTGCCAACTCAGGCACATCTCTATGCTCAGAATAAAACCTGTTATGCAAGCCGAATATGCTCTATGAGTTCTCTCTTATAACTCCCCGGGTGGAGAGAATAATATCATAGCACAACGCTAAACAGACCACCAACTCATAATACCACCAATTTACTTCATGTCGACATCGCTTCGAATTCCTCGACATCAGAACTAAATCGCTCACTGGTACTATGGCGGAGAATTGATATAGATGCACCCTCTCAGGTTTCCTCCTCAATATTTAAAGACCTCAGGCCATCGCCTAATCCCGGTCAAGATAGAGACGCACCCTCTCGGGTTTCCTCTTAGAATACGACTCAACATCCGAGTCTCAATGAAAACCTCAGATGTATCGCAACTCTAGGCATGTCCAGAGCTTCCTGAGTAACGCATGATGGCTTAAATAGCCTAAGCGCACCTAAACAAGTCATAGCTTTGAGTAACATGCAAACAGCTCAAAGATAGCATGGCTTAAAATATTATGGCCTAAAAATGCCATAACCCAAGTACACAAACATGCATAATCAAAGATGGCGTAGCAAAATTGCCTTGGCCAAAGGCCAAGACCGTGACCATAAGGTTGTGGCGCCACATCCTTGGCGCTACCAAAGCCATTGCTACTAGGCCATGGCGCAAAGCTCATATCGCCAGCATCCACGACGCTACCAATTCCATGGCCACTAGGCCATGGCGCCCCACTTCATGGCGCCACACCTCATGGCGCCACACCTCATAGCGCCAACATCCTTGGCGCTACCAAAGCCATGGCCACTAGGCCATGGCGGAAAGCTCATATCACCGGCATCCACGACGCTACCAAGTCCATGGCCACTAGGCCATGGGGCCACACCTTATAGTGCCAACATCCTTGGCGCTAACAAGTCCATGGACACTAGGCTATGGCGCAAAGTTCATAGAGCCACCATCATTGGCGCTAACAAGTCCATGGCCACTAGGCCATGGCGCCAGCATCCTTGGCATCCATAACGCCAAAACCCACGGCGCCACCAAGGCCGTGGCCACTAGGCCATTACGCCACACCTACTTTCATGGCCATAGCCACGCAACGCTGCTTAGCTCAACACGACTACGCGACATCTGCATACTACACGAGATATCAAAACATCACGGGGGGGATGACTTTAGGGGTATTGGTCTGGCGGTTTACGAGTTAGAAAGAAACTGATAGAGATGATGGACAGTTATGAGAAAGTGGTGCTAAGTGGACACGTTCTGCACAACTCTAGCACTTACAAAGCACAACTCACGACCTCCACTTCTCCACTCTTCCACAGCTTCCACCTTCTCTGTCGAGAGATCAGGGTGAGTTCAACACTACAAATAGAGGCTTCCTCTATCTTCCAAGGGAGAACATTCATAACACTTGAATATACCATAGCCTCAGAGCAAACACCTGAGCAATTCAACACACTTTTAGCCTCGGAGATCTCCAGTCACCCTCACAACGGAGTTCTTGAACTCTCACACCCAGAAACACACATTCTCAACCTGATCTCAAGTTTCTTTCTCTGTTTCCCTCCCTAGACCAACCTCATCCTCTCTGTGACCGAAGCAAGACGTGAACGGCCAATGACTTGGTTTAGGCTCGTCTTGTTCGATTTTGATCTCGAGCACTACAAAATTACCCAGAGACGGTACATATATGTTTTTCAGGTAAAAACATTTGGCGACCACAGTGGGAGGTCAATCTTTCGGTTTCAGAAGATTTCCTCAAAAATGGTTGAAGTTAGGGCAGGGTCAGACAACAAAACTCCTAACTCTTCAACTGAAGGTATTGCGACTTCCACCGCAACACCTACCAGTCCACCCACATTCAGCGTCCCAGCATCCAAACCACCCACGATGCTTCCTTGTAACACCTACTATCTCAGCAAACCCTGTCACACCCATCGTCACGCCTACTCCAAATACTCCTGGCGTGGCCTCTATAAACCCTGTTGTTCTAGTAACCCCTACCGTCCCAACAACTCTTGCAAATCCAGATCCAGTTAGCACGCCTCGTAGTAACCCCTCTTCTTCGATCAGGATCAAGGATGCCACCTTAAAGGAAAGGGAAGTGCCAAAGAAACTAACCACGGAGGATTAACCAAGTAGCAAGACGATCTTACAGAAGACCAAATCAATTTTTCGCTACCCATATGGAGCTCTTGGCTTGTACCAAAACTCTTAACTACGAACATCGTCAGGTTCACAAGCCAAAGGAACTCCCAAGGCTGCTGCTGGTACTAACCTCACTGTGATGATAAGACGATCCCTACTCAAACAGAGTTTCGACGAGGAAAGAGCCGCAACACAAGTACGTCGCTAAAAGACGATTTGGATAGACTACTCCAAAGCCCAGTGGAGGAGACGACGCTACCTGTCCACCAACACCAACAACCGTGCTCACACAAAGTGTAGAGGATCCCTCTCACCAAGTGGGCAACATCGACAACACCAAGTGCTGAGGCTCAGAAAATTCCCGATCCCCACGTTGGAAGAGCCTACAACAATCTTGCCCAGCATTGGTACGTGGAGCGAAATGATGAACACATTCTACCACAAGTATTTTTCGTGCTAGAATAGGATCCAAGATCTCGACTAACAAAGCTACAATAAGTGGAGCTCGAAATGATCCTTGTCTACCTCCATGAAACTGCAAAAGATCTACCACGACTGCACCAGCACTACTGGAGAGGGCCAAACCCCTAAAAAGAGAAGAGGCTCGTAATACCAACAAGGACAGCAACCTGATCAACGAGCAGTAAAACAATAACTTACCTTCCGTGAGTGCTATCAGCGAAGGGAATAAGAGGAAGAGTCCAACTACGGAGGTGACACACCAAAAGCCAAGCTCGCTTTGGAAACTCCAGGTGACAGCATGGGTCGAAGCGGATCACAACACAGGATACGGCGCCACGAGTCACGACGACACAAGTTACGGAGCCCCGAGCCACGACGCCACAAGCCATGGCACCACGAATCACAGCGCCACAATTGAACCCGCACTATTACGGAGTAATGAACCCTTAAGGAGCGAAGGGCCCGTAGTACCCGTGACAACAAAGGATTTATTAACTAATACTAGAGAGGCGGACAACCCCATCATCACCACCAGGAGAATGAGGACGAGACATGGGGACTCCCAAAGTTACGACTGCAGCCAGAAGAGAAAGCGCGTCTCTGCTTCGTCCACACCAACCTTCCTATCCAGGAGACCCCTCTCCCATGGGATACTCCTCACTGGAAGAAGTTCAGAATTCAAACTGTATATCGACGGGATGGTTCTTGAACTCTCTTACGAAGCTCTCAAACATGCTAAGAGCCCTACAAGGCTGCAAAACGATCGACGACAAATGTCCCTGTCTTGCTAGAGAAGGATCCAATCAGTTAAGGAATGAGGAAGCTGGTGATAACATGAGACGTGTTAGCAAGACAGATAACAGGGTATCGACACAATATAACTCAAAGGGTCCCGAACAAGAACGTGACTCACGCACAAGGTGCAGATCTACGACAGCGAGAAGTGTGAAGCCTATACAGAATTCCCGGACTCATTATCTTCAAAGAAGTACTGGAGATGTTAGACGTCTGGACGAGAATGGAACAACCGGATTACCCCGATTCGGTGATACTCAACAATTAAGGAGAATGCCCTGCTTACTCGAGCCTTTACCATCTCCAAAAGGCCAATACACGAGAATACTGGAGGGAGCCGACGAACAACATGTTTCTGCACGAGGAAAGTTGAGCCCAACAAAAAATGTCGATAAGATATCATAGGACATGGCTGGGGACTCTTTACCACATCCATTATTCACTGCACCAAACACCGTTAGGAGTGCTGGCTGCCACGACCCAATCAATGGTGAAATTTTGTCAAAGGAAACATAAGTCACAACAGATATGCCCCTGTCTCTACCAAAGCGCTTCATCATCATAGAAGGACCTACTCGAGCAGAAACATCCATACGGCAGGTGATTATCCGATACAGGTCCTTCGAAGGTAGGGAGATCTAAGAACTCCAATCAACACCGACATCACTACCGACGCCTCTACAGAAACCTGAAAGCCACCAGAAACCTTTGAGAAACCTCCGTAAGCCAGGATTCATATCTTTGCAGAATCTTCCTGGTAGCAACGCCACCAAGTCTTCATCTTTCGAGCAAGCTAGTAGTACCATGGTTGTGGCGCTCCTCTCAGCTATCACTAGCAATGAGTATCCAACATCCTTCGGTGGCAACCCAGATTCAAAAAGATGACAGAGTGGGGTGTTCCAAGCGCAAGGACTTCAAAAGATGTGCCAATAGATGAAGAATGAAAAGACTTCCTACATAATATCTGTTCACTTAAGATTCTACCACAACATGCTAGAAGGAGCAATCATCACTACGAAATCAGAGTTACAGCTTCTGGAGCAAGCGGTGTGCAAGCAAGAATCTTGGTACGGGGATTAAAGGTATTTGTCTCACTAGACCTTCACAAGTTTCAAATTCTCGAATACCTTCCACCACGAAATATTCCTGTAGCCTCACACCTTCCACCATAAAATATTCTCGTGGCTCTACAGTCATGGAGCCACAAGATACCTTGTACCAAAACTATCTCCGTGACTCCACATTCATAGAGCCACGAAACACCTTTAATTAAAATTATTCCTGTGGCTCCGTGAGCACGGAGCCATGAAACACCTTTCACAAAAATTCCCACAGCGCCACAAAATAGAAAACTACCTTCCCCAGAAGATATCACTTACAACAAGAAGTTCACCTAACCTTAGCACCACAAGATGTTGTCACCACCGTATACCTTTATGACTCCACAGAATGTCCTCCCAGCCTTCATTAACCCTTTGGATCAACACCATTACCTACAGCCTCAACGCTAGTTACCAATCAAAGACTATAAACCATCTTGTGGAGAAGTTATTTTATTTTGGGTATCCATAGAGCAAACCTACTCTGGAGACAAACAAAAGCGTGCTCACGACTACATACCAAGTTCGCTGTGCAACGACCTTCACGAGAAAGAGAAACGCGGAAGATTATAAAAGATCTGAAGGTGATTTTTAGACACCATCTTCCTACAGGTGTATACTGTTATGTGTAAAAATTTCGTGGCGATCCAATTCGTGGATCAAGAGATATGACGCAAACATTACAATACACACCGAAATAAGTTGACAGAACGTACATACGAAGCCAAAACAATTGTTGCGGAAAGCTCGTGAGAAATTCTTGGGTAAAATTTATACACAAACTCCGTTTTATTGTCTACGACTATGTGGTAAAATTTCATACAATAACTCCATGTGGTTTGATGGTGCAATAGAAGAAAGGATGGTTAGAAGACGTTGAAAGTGTAAAGGTGCAAAATCAGTTTGATGGTGTGAAGACATGTTGCTGTTGGGGATGGCCCTACATATTGTACTAAGTAAATTACTAAGAAGAGTGCAATACAAGAACGGCAGCAAGGCCAAGAAGTCTGTCCCTCAAAGGCATGAGTTTGGGGAAACTCATAAGCTTTGAAAAGTTATCCGAGTGAAGGCGTAGAGGTTCGAATGAATGCTTGAGGCGCATTGGTTTCGGAAGCGACGTAGGCTAGAGAATGGCGTG